>JAPKLW010000144.1:344501-445203 GCA_026898455.1 Plectranthus barbatus
TCCAAGAATAGCTTCAGCTGTCCTTCTTGGATGTGGAATTCTAAACAAGACTACAGCAGCAGCCAGTTTGAAGAACACTTGAAGACCGGAAGCAGCCTAGTATAGTTCTTGTAATAGATCTGTAATAGGTTTCTTTTTGTTAGTTTATCCCTGTACTTGTAATGAAAATTATTAAAGGGTAAACTGACTTGTTGATGACAATCTCTTTTTGTCCAACAAAGGTCTTCGTTCTTCAAACGCTCTCAAGAAGTTTGGTCAGCTTCCTCATTTGCTCTCCAAGCTCTTCAATTGAGCTCTCTTCCTCCTTTTCCTGGTAGGAAGGTGTGAGCGCTGACTTTGAAGTGGATGTTTGTCCAGAAGATCTGTCAGTTTGGTAAGGCTTTTGAGGCCTTCTTTTGAACTCCCTTTTTGTGAAAAATGCAGCATCCTCCTATGGATGTGTGCTGAAACTTTGCACTACTTAATTTTTGTTCGCCATTTGGATGTCCCCTTCGTGGGCTTGGAGCTGGGCAAACACATCCTTGGTCGTCATCTTGGAGAGATCCTTCTCCTTCAAGCTGATGGCTTTGACGAACCAGTCTTCATTTGGGCATCTTGGAGAGAATTTTTGCATTCATGTCAGCAACTTCATATGTTCTCCCCAAGTTCTTCAGCTCGAAGATAATAGCATTGAATCTTGCTTCCATTGATTTAACATTTTTACCAGGAAGCATTTGAAAAGATTCATATTTATCTACACAGTTTTGCAGCTTGTTCCGCTTCATTTGAGTTGTTTCTTGACTGAGTGTGCCAAGAAATTCCCACATCTTTTTGGCGTTGTTGTGCTCGAGAGCTTCAACAACCAGTGGTTGTGGTAAGGATTTTAGGATGAGCTCCATGGCCACTGAATCCAGTTGACAATGAACTATGTCGTTGTTCGTCCACTCTACATAAGGCTTCTCCACTATCTCCCGACCTTCTGCTCCTCCGAGTTGAGTATTTACTTTGGTGATCTTCAACGGTTCGATATATAGAACCTCTGCCATCTCTGGGTGGACATTCTTCAGCATAATCAACGAATGCTTCTTCCATATCTCAAAGTTTCTGAAGAATACTTCGGAAGCTTTGAAATCTGAGCCATCTCTGCGTACCTAAGGTTAAAAACACAAAAATAGAACCAAGTGCAGAAAAAAGAGATCTGGTCCTAAGTGACTCAACACAACCTTAGTCTGTTAGAACCTAAGCGCGTGATAGCACTTGTTGGTCCCGAAATCAGAGTACAAAACAGTGCAGCGAAAGGTAATGTATATGCAGCGGAAGTAAGTAGTTAGTTGCACTTGTTTAAATAAAATAGAGTAAAGTCAGTTTTGTGTGTTTGGAAGAGTTAAGCTTAGTTTTTTCCTGGTTAAGTTAGTTTCACAATATGTACTCTTCAATACTTAGAAGTATTGAAGGTTTCAAAGTCGGTTTGTGAAACAGAAAAACAGAGCAGTAAGTAAAGAAAGCTGTAAATGAACACACAGGACTTGTAGTGGTTCGGATCTCAATATCCTACATCCACTCTTCAGACCCAAGGTCTGGATACTTCACTAAGTTAGTAGAAGCCTCCTTACGATCTATACACAGTCCGATGGCACCTATGTCCTCCGGCCAACTGTGGTACTCGCCTAGGAACTCCTTGCAGACTCAGTCTTCAGGTTGTAGTGGGGACGCACCCCGCAACCTCCTTCCTGGTGGTTGGATGTTTACTTGTTCTTCCCAGAACTCAGGTAGTTGGCATACGCCCGTGAGAATCAGAATCCCAGACTAGGAAATTGACTGCTATGAATATATCTCAGAAACATATATTCACCAAGAAGAGTTTTAGCTTAAAGCTTCAGCTTCGTGCTAGGAGAAGTTAGCACGGTGGGTAACTTGAGTCAGAGACTCAAGTCTTGTGTTAAAAAAAATGGAAACTCAAAGAGTTTTAGCAGAGGGAGATGGCCTAAACGATTGCCCTTGTCTTCTTAAGACTATCAGATTTTGAATTATGTTCAGGTAACTCGTTAAGGTTGGAAGGGTTGGCCTTTATATAGAGAAGACCTATGGCAATTTGAATTTCTATCCGTTAGACTCATAAATCCAGACGTTAGACTCATGGATTATATTGTCCAATTGTAGCCCATGCCTTAGGTCTCCTTTCTGCTCTACTCTGCTACGTCAGTGTACGTTACACTAACTTTATGCCAGACTTCTTTTCAGCCCGAGGGATCCCAGTTTGGATAACCTCATACTGACTTGGGCATGTTTGAATGCCTGAGTCTGGCAGAGCTTCGATATTTTTCAAAAGCTCATTCTTTAATGGTAGAGGCTCTGATAGTGACTAATAAAAGTCAGTACAGCTTTGCCCTCATAGTGACTAATAAAAGTCATTCATTCGTTTGATGTGAGATTTGCATGTATGTTTTCGTTTCTCTAGAACTTGCTATTGTTCTGTTTCGAGACTGCATAATGTGCACAAGGATAGAAAATGATTTTAGGCCATCTTTGTTAGCCCAATTCCTTAACACTGTCCCTTTACATATTGAAACTATCCCTAGTAAGTCCCATTATGCCTAACTCCATTTTTTTGTCTTGTCTATGAGGTTTTCATGGAGTTATAATGGTTTTTGTCTTGTCCATAAGATTTAAGGAAGAAAAGCGTAGTTATATGTGTGATGTGTATAAGGAAATTGTAGTATAGTAGTGAATAAAAGATGGAAGGTTGTATAGCTCAAAAGAAAAGAATTAGAAATCTCATAAGCCTTTAGAAGGAAAAAAATGTGTCTATGATTGCAAAACTTTTGAAAGGGTATAAGAGCTTCAAAAAGCGCTTTAAAAAAAATAGTCTAATTATAATATTTGAGGAGATGGGTGGATGATGAATAGATAGTGGTTTAGATTGATTGAGGAAGTACAACTTGATTGATTTTTAGTCACTTGGTCATATTTCCTTACCTTTCACAAAAGTCTTTATTACAACCAAACCAAAGTCTTTTTTTATTTTTGAATTGTGTGCACATTTGAGTAGTGGAGATTCTAGAAATTTTGCAAGCCTATGGTAGAAATTTCTTCAAACATGTTGTGAGTGCTTTCATTGAAACCCAAACACTTGTGTGAATGAGCGATACAATTCCTTGTGAGTCTTTCGAAGTTGATGGATTTCTTATCACTTTCAAATTGCTTGTGTAATGTGAATTGATGATCCTTTGATTGTGATGAATCTTGTGAGGCATTGCACTTTAAACTACTTGAAATTCTTTTCTTTCTTTTCTTTGATTGAGGACAATCAAGTATTCAAGTTTGGGGGATTTGAGAAGTTCATATTTGTACTCACTTATCCATGTTTTTCTCCATTCTTTTAGGTTAATTAGTTTATGTTTTTAGTTGTTTCTGTGCATGAATCTATTATATAGATGCTATGCTCTTGATGGAGAGTTTTGCAGGTATTTAGGGTTAAAAAGAGGTCAAATCATGAAAACATTCGTGAAGAACAGAGTTGCTGCTTCGATTGACACACAGGAAGTCGACCAAGTTGGAAGACGAGCCAAAAACCCAAAGCATTACCTCTGTGTTGATCGACGTGGTGCATGTCGATCGACACAGGGGTCGGATGTCGATCTAAGGCTAGGCAGAAGAAAGAGGCTAGACATGTGCAGGCATGTCGATCGACACGGATGACAGATGCAGGCATTTTGATCAACAGGATCCCTGTCGATCGACATGGAGGATAGGCAAGGGCGGATCGAGATGTTGCATGTGTGTCGATCGATAGGCTCCCTGTCGATCAACATAGAAGCCCGAGAACGAGATTTTGGCCTGTTTTGGCAATTTTTGTTATTTTAACCCAATACCCAGTTTAGATGTTCTGGCTCCTCTATAAATACTCTACTCATTAGTGCACAAAAATTGTTCTTTAATTTACTTAGAATATTCAGCATTGGAGTTTTTAGAGACTTGCAAGGTTCCTATTTCTCTTGTAAGGTAATTTAAGGTATTTTAATAATATGTTTGTTTTTATTCAAGTCATGATTTGTGGCTAGAAACCCTAACAGGTTCTAGGTCTTTTTTATATTCTTTTCTGATGCATGTTTGAATGAAATCAACTCAATAGCATGGTTTAATTCCTTGTGATTAATTAATTGAATCTAGATTTAAAGAAGGATCGAGAGATGAATTTGAATCTAGGTTTATAGTTATTAATTGAAGGATCGAGAGGTGAAAATTGGTAATAGGAAGATGGAATTGAATGCAATTGTTTTCTGTCTTAAAAGGAAGAATTAATTTGTAGGATTTAATTAGATAATTATTGAGATTGACTAATTTGGTGTTCTTGAGACCGAGAGGAGATAGTCACTAATTAGTAATCTAGGGTTTAATTGCCTTACCAAGGAATTTAATCCATATGAATCTTAATTTATCCCCACTGCTGAGTTGATGAATTTGCATGTTGAAGTTTAGAATATCTGCCCTAGGATCCGTATCTTTAATTATTTGTTTTCAAAACTTTAAAATTCTTGCATTGTTATCTTTAAATTTCCAAACCAAATCCCTATTTTCTATTTTCCTCAAACTTCTATGTTCTAAGAACTATAGCTAGTACTCAAGATATTTATCGACCACCTTAGGGTGTAAAAATATTATTTGCTCGTTGTTTCTACGGTTATCAAATATCAACAACCAGTTTCCTTAGTTTCAAGAAGAAGTAAACCTGGTGAGACCAAACAAACAGACAAAGTGAATGTGCCAACTATAAGCTTTAAATGAGCTGATTTGAAGACAGTGGTTCTACAAGTCTGCTTCACTCAAAGAAAAAGACCACGTTACTTAGGAATCTACCAGTTTTGATTCCTAAGACTAGAAAAGAGTAGTTCTGACATATGGTAGAAAAATATACCCACTGTAGTTCTCTTTGTAGTACTGCAGCGCAGAAAGCAGACTGTGTCAGAACTTTCCATTGGTCGAATTTGAATTTGTCTCAAATGGCTAGATCTCTATCTCTTTAAGGCCCGCACCTATAAATAGAGACCAAAGCACATACAGAGAAGGTTACCGTTTTGCTCGAACCGGTCCCATTACAATAATTACTAAAATTCATACATCAAGATTTCAAAGTTCTCTAAGTTCTTTTAGCTCTCTATGTTCTTATACACGAGGCTCTTAGCATCTTGCTAGAGCTATTTCCAGAGTTTTTACTTTATAAGTAAGAATCCGAGTTGAGTTTCTCACTCAATGAGAAATTCCGGTGGAACCCCAACCAACTAACTATGTTATATGAAGAACTCAATCATCCAAACCCCTTTTGAGCTGGTGGCTACACGACATGTTCGCATATCAAAATGAAGAGAGTGAGTTCCTGGTGGACTAGGCAAGATCCTATAGAACCAATGAATGGAAGAGCTCCCCGCAACTGAGACAGATAGTGCTACATCACCCTGTAACGAGTTCTAGTGATTTCTAACTTGCTCGATTGAAGAGTGGAAGTAGGACATTTGGCTCCGAACCACTATAAAATCATGTGTCTTTTAGTTGCTTTATTTACCCTGTTCTGTTTTACTTTTTGCTTCTATCTTGAAACCCAACAACTTTCAAAGTTGTTGGTCTATATTCTGCAAAATCAACTAAGTAAAAATTCGACTGCCCAACCACTTTTGATAACCATAACTGACCAGACACAGTCAGTTATGAGAACAGAGGAGTAAGAATTTTCATTTATTTTCTTCATATTTTCCGTTGTGTACATTACTCTCTGATATTGGGAGAAACACATACATTTTAGCCAAACACCGTTAGATTATGTGTTTGCTAATTTATGGGGACCAGCTAAAGTGCAGTCAGTGGTGCTGCGAATGTGAGAATGAAAAAGGAAGAGCACTTAAATGTTTGAGGAATGACAATGGTTTAGAGTTCTTTATCTTAGGTGTTTTAAAGTTTTAGCACAACCAAATGAATCAAAAGTCATCAAACAGCTCCACGAAATCCCCAACAAAATGGGGTAATTGAGCGTATGAACAAGACGATACTCGAAATAGTGAGATGCATGAGCATTGGATCAGGCCTTCAAAAGATTTTTCAAGGGTGAGACAGTAGCTACAACATGATATTTAATCAATGAATGTCCCTCTTCAGCAGTGAAGTTTCAGATCCCAGATGAGATATGGTATGGTAAGGCTCCTGACTACACATTGTTGAAACCTTTTGGATATAGAGCCTATTTGTATATCAGGCAAGATATATTAGAGCCAAGAGCGCTCAAATGCACATTCATTGGATATCCCAAAGGGGTGAAGGCGTATAAATCATGGTGTATTGAAGATGGACTGAGAAAAGTCATTATCAGTAGGGATGTGACTTTAAGAGAAGATATCATGTCATTCCTCCACCAGAAAGCCAATGGTACAAAATTCAAGAGTGGAAACGACTTAGAAAATGCCAAAGTTGAGGTGGATCTGGACAGAACTCAAGACCACATTGATGGGGATATATTAGACCATGATGCAGATAATACCGTTATTGATGATCATTGAGGGGTAAGCTCTCAACATATCAACTCGCCAGAGATAAACATAGAAGAAATATTGTACCACCATCAAGATTCTGGTATGCAGACATATTCGCTTATGCTTTCAACATTGCTGAGAAGTTGGATTGCTGTGAGCCTCAAACTTATAATGAAGCAATAAATTCTAAAGAAAGACTATCTTTGATGGAAAATTGTCTTATTCCTAAACCTAGCGCACAGAAGATTATAGGATGCAAATGGATCTTCAAAAGAAAGGTGGAGGTTACAGACAAGGAGTTAATAAGATATAAAACCCGGTTAGTAGCAAATGGCTATTATCAAAGAGAATGAGTATATTACAATGAATTTTTTTCCGTTCTTGTGAAACACTAGTCAATCTGCATATTCCTTGCTGCAATAAATCAGTGTAACATGGAACTCCAACAGCTTGACATGTGACGACCCGACATCGGAGCAAGGAGTGATCGCCGTTGCATGAGAAGCACGGACAATGAGCGGCTCCTGTAAGACTTCCGATAGGTGTGCGGAGGGTGACATGAATGAATGGAGCCACACCGGAATGAGAGGGATTCTGGTTATGCAAGAATGAAAGTGTTTAAAGGATTTGATTGTGCTACTCATACCAACATGGTGCATCATCTTTTCTGGCACTCATTCTAGGAAAACTTCAATGTTAAGCGTGCTTGACCTGGAGTAGAACTAAGATGGGTGACCCCCTAGGAAGTTTCTCAGGGTGCGTGTGAGTGAGGACAAAGCACGCTGGGAAGGACTTGTGTTGGTTTGTGGGGTCAGCCGTCAGTCTGGAAGTCGGTCCAGACCATTGGTGGGTAACGTGGCCGACCTCAGGTGAGCTCGTTCGGGCCTTGGGGCCGGGGCGTTACATGACATGAAGACTGCTTTTCTCCATGGGGATTTGAATGAAAAGGTGTACATGATGCAGCCAGAAGGTTTCAGTCAAGAGGGAAGGGAAGATCATATATGTGTTCTGAAAAGATCTCTCTACAAGTTGAAACAAAGCTCCTGACAATGGTATTTAAAGTTTTATCAATATATGTTGAGTATTGGTTTTGGAAGATCTCATTACGATGCACGTGTATATCTAAGAGAGAGATAGCAGGGCTGCTGTGTATTTGCTATTATATGTTGACGACATGTTAATTGCAAGTGTAAGCAAGGATGAGGTGGAGTTGCTAAGTTTGAGTTAAAGAAAAGTTTTGACATGAAGGATTTAGGACCTGCAAAACGTATTCATGCAATAGATACTGCCAGGAACAAAAAGAGTGAGCATATGTGGTTATAGCGCGTTTACTACATTAGAAAGGTATTGAGGAAATTTAATGTGAATCAGTGCAGAGAAGTGTTGTGCCCACTGCCACAAGATATCAAATTGTTTGTTGAAGAATATCCCAAAAATGATTCAGAATTAAAGCAAATGTAATGTATACCCTATGCAAATGCAATTGGGAGCATTATGTATATAATGATATGCGCACGACCTGATCTAGCGTACTCGATCAGTATTATGAGCAAATTTATGGCAAACTCGAGTTTAAAACATTGGAATGGTTTAAAACGAATATTTAAATCTTTGAAGGGGTCTGCTCAATCAGATATTCATTTCAGCAAAGCAAATAAAAAATCCTCTCGTCGTGTATGTTGATGCTGATTTTGCAACCAACATTGATATTAAAAGATCACAGACAATTCAAGTTATTTGGATCAACAATTGTTGGGAAGTCGGTTTTACAATGGGTATTGGCCCTCTCTACCAGAGAAGCAAAATACATTACAATGACAGAATTGTCAAACCGCTTCTGCTCCATTTTTATTCGTGATGTGTGAATACCTGTAGTAAGGTTGTATACTGAGGGGATGTGCTAATTTATGCCAAGATGGAGATTATTAGAATTGGCATAAGAGTAGAGTAACAAATATATTGTTTCGTAAACGATTACTTGTATAGTTAATTACTTTTGTCATTTGACATGTAACTTTTGATGTCTGTTGGAAGTCTTCTATGTTTATATAAAACTTTTATAGAAGATATTGTTTGTAAATTTTTTGGGTAATTAGAAACTCACCCTGAAAATTAAAAAAGGTTGAATTCTTTATGTATACATGGGTGCTCTTTGATGTGTTTTTTAATTAGACAACTAAACTTAAACTTCTAATAACCTTTTTTTTTTCAATATATACAACAATAATCAATTTTTTATTAAATACAATAACCTTTAACTTATTATTTTATTTTGGACTTCTTAGAATGAATTGTAAAGTATGAAAATAAGTCAGCAACGAAGTTAACTGTTGGAGGCTAGGAAATATTAATTTATAAGAATGTAAAAAATGAGATTGTAGTAGTTATAAATAATAAATATTAGATTTCAATTAATAAATCGTAAATCAAATTACAATTACTCCCTCCGTCTCTCTTTAATTGTCCAACATTCCTTTTTTGTATGTTCCACTTCAATTGTACAGTTACTAATTTTTTCACGTTCAATAATAAAATATTAATTTTAGTCACCTTACTTTACATTTGGGTCAACCCGACATTTGGGTCAACCCGAGACAATTAAACAGATAACTAGGCAGTATTACATTTTGTCGAGATTAACTTAATAAAAAATGTTAATTTGATGATGTAAAGCGAAGAGGAGATAGATTTGAATAATAACGTTAGATCAAAATCGCAACGGGACAGCGGTTAATGGCTGGCTCTGCCTCATCCAAATCTGGGTGAAATCTCAGTGATTTTTGCTTGCTTATGGCGATTTGCGATCCCTCATCGTCTTCGTCAGGCTCAGGCTCCAGCAAAGCGTGGATTATCCACAGCCTTGTGGTGGGGGCGGCGGCAGCGGCGGCCGTTGGCGCCCATGCCTACATGTACTATTGGCGATCCAGCAAGTTCCGGAGCCGGGTTGTCGGAATTATACCCGCCCGCTTTGCTTCTTCACGCTTCCAGGGCAAGCCACTCGTCCACATCCTTGGCAAGCCCATGATCCAGGTTTCTTTTCTACGAGATCCGCAATATTAGTGTAGGTTTGAAACCCTGTTTTAGCTGGATCTACTTGTGTAAAAAAGGTTAAGCTGATTTAATACTATGATGACATGTATTCACATATGTATATGTGATAGTTTTCGGTGTGGATGGTTGATTGCAGAGAACATGGGAAAGAGCTAAAATGGCAGCCTCATTGGATCATATTGGTAGGAGCTGGACCTCATTACTTGTTGTATGTAGAAAGTTAGTTTGGTTATTATTTTTACTGATTTGGGATTTGTTTGTGTAGTTGTGGCGACTGATGATGAGAAAATTGCTGAATGTTGTAGAGGTTTTGGTGCCGATGTGGTGATGACATCAGAATCATGCCAGAATGGTAGGGATTGTTGCCATTATGCTCAAGATGTTACGAGGCTCTGTTCATGAATTTCTCTAAATAGTTTTCGATTTGGCGTTGATAGGGACAGAGCGTTGCAACGAAGCTCTTAGAAAGTTGGGTAAGCAGTACGATGTTGTTGTTAATATCCAGGGCGATGAGCCGCTCATAGAACCTGAAATAATTGACGGCATTGTCAAAGCTTTGCAGGTGAGGGCGCTCCACTAATGGATTTGTCATTTGTTTTGAGAAAAATGCCGAATTGATAGTTATTAATGTATTATTTCTGGCACTTAGGATTCAATGTTGGATGTTTGTTTGATGGTGCACTAGAAGAAACTAACATAACTGATATAGAAATTGGCATTAGATGATTTTAATTAGATGTATGATAGAAAATGAGAAAAACTGAGAAGGAGCCTTCATGAATTTGGCCATTATGTTGCCTTGATTCTATGTGAGATGTAGTAACGTTTATAGATTGGTCACAAGATTGTTAGAATAAGGTCGATGTTTCTGCCTTCTTTTCTTGTTACGGTGTTAAGGAAGAAGTAGCAAAAATACATTGAATGAGGAAGAAGAGAAAGTAGCCCAGTCTGAATATTTGACGTATGATTGATTTAAGATGGAAGTATGAGGCAGGTTCCAATTGTGTTTTTGCCATAAATCTTTTTGAAGGGATTACAAAACTAACTCAGATTTTGACCAAAGTTTATCCAAGTACTGGGAAACTGGCAATATTTATTGTTAGGACCGAAACTCTTGACATTCGTATGATAATTTGATTAAATAGGTTCCACTACTTTTTGATTAGTAATTTCTCCTTACCAATTTGATTTGCAAAGTTATCCTTAACACATTGTTCATTATAAGATTCTAGGCACTTAGGTGCTAAAGATTAAACTTAGAAAAATGTTTCAAATACATTTTATGTGCTTCCTAATGTATTCTTTCATTTCAAATGCAATTTTTTGCTTTTGCTCAACTGTATTGATTGATAGTGTTGACTGCTTCGTATTTTAAACTGAATCAAGTGCAGGCTGCTCCAGATGCAGTTTTCAGCACTGCAGTTACTTCTCTGAAACCTGAAGATGCATATGATCCAAATCGTGTCAAATGTGTGGTGGATAACAATGGCTATGCAATTTATTTCTCTCGAGGATTAATACCATTTAACAAGTTAGTTTTTTTTTTTTTTTTCCAGTTATATTATTTACTTATTTTCTCTATAGATATCGTGTCATCAGTCTTTGTTGCACAGAACCAATGTGATCTAAAATGTGATTATTTCCTTGTATCTGATGCAGGTCCGGCAATGTCAACCCTCAATTTCCATATTTACTTCATTTGGGGATTCAGGTATTAAAATAAGCATCACTCTGGGGACTCAAATCATCAATTCTCCTAGCATTATCAAGCTCTAATGTTACATTTCTGATATCCGGACAGAGCTATGATACCAAGTTTCTCAATATATACCCAGAGCTGCCTCCGACTCCTCTTCAACTGGAGGAAGATCTTGAGCAACTGAAGGTTCTTGAAAATGGATACAAGATGAAGGTCTTCCTATAGACCTTTTTTTTTAAAATCATTTTCTTTCTATTACTTCTCATCATTTATTTTTACATATGCATATGCGGAGATCCTACCTTTTTTAAGATGTCATCTAGCTTTAAAGAGATGTTTTTGCTTTTTAGCCAATAGCCACCTGGCAGTTTTAGTGAGCCAGTCCCAACTGTGCATTGGGCTAAACCCATATTTTGAACTTGACTTCCAACTGCTACACATGGGTTGCTGCCATGTCCTGGTGCTCTGGTTTTCAAAATACAGAGCAATATCAATTAGTTATAGAATGATAAGAAAAGTGTCCAAAGAGTGGCATGCATAAGAATATAGCAGGATATTTGTTATTCACTCATTTAATCCAATGGCAAATAGTGTACCGAGTGTTTATGTGAAAGGGCCTTCACATGACTCTAATGCATTATGCATATCATGGTTAGATGATGCATATTTTTCAGTAGGAATTAAATGGATAACCTTATATATGATCTTTTGGGCGCTTATTCCTTAAAATCTTCTTGATTTACATGTTGAGATTCTGATGGATTTGATGCCTACGCAGGTGATCAAAGTTAACCATGAATCCCATGGTGTTGATGTCCCAGAAGATGTAGATAAAATCGAGAGCTTCATGCGTGAAAGGAACCTGTATTAGTTTTATAATGGCTCGGATGCTACTGCATACTGATTTTTCGTGTGCAGAATGGTTCACTTCGCCTATCTCTCTCTCTTCAGCGTAAATGGATTCTTTTTTTACTAGATTTATTTACTTTTGTCTAATGTAAATTGTCTGAATTTAGCTATTTCGAGGACAAACTAGAAGCTACGATGTTGTATTCATTTTGTAAAATTGAATTATTTATTTATTTGTTTATTTTGTGTGTGGAAACTAGAAAAATGTATGGATTAAAATTTTTTGATACATTAGAGCTATATTTTGAAATTGGCTTTACGTTGGTTCTTACCTCTTAGGTAAGAAATGGATGCTTATCGAACCTTATAAGCATATTACAAAGATGAAAACGGTTTTGAAAGATTAAATTAGTAAGTTGTGTTTGAAAGAAATGTCATCTCTGAAAAAATAAATAAATGTTATTTAACGTTTTCTTTATTTTAAATGATAAAAATATATGAAATATTTATTTTCTCATCTAAAAAACTATAATGCATCATAATCTTTATGTATTAGTCAGTTTAAATATTAAAAATATATATTGTATAATTATTTCAATATTTTTTGAACTTGTTTTAACTTTATGATCAATAATTATTAAACATTTAATACCTATTAAAAAATATTTTCATTATATTCAATTATATATAGTAAATTTAATTAATAAATAATCATGAATATCAAAAGTAGAGTTTACTATTATAGTTATGATAAAAATACTAATAAAAAAATTAATTTACTTATTCAACCCATTGAATTTGGAGTTCAGCGTCAAGCTTTGGGCTCTTTTAACGGGACATCCCAGTTTTATATCCTCAAGTATAGAAAATAATTAAGGAAATCTATCTCATTCTTATTGTGTTAAGAAAATATCTTCAATAACTTTAATTTTGTTTGGTAAAAATGTCCTCCCTTAATAATGGATTTAGTTACGTGCTAAGTCATCTATTAAATACTGATGTTACATGTGATTTTTCTTATTTATTCTGAATACAAAATACATGGTTTTACAATTGGCCAATGTATCTCTATGTACCTCCTCTAATTTCTCATATACATGGTTTTACGTAATGATAATAACAATTGAACTTCGAAATGCTACTATCTCTATGTAAGCATATAATAAAAGGATCATGGAATCCGAGACCTATGGAGATCAATGTTTCCTTAAATCAAAATTCACTGTGTATGGCTGATTGGTTCTCAAAATGCAACAAACAAATTAATGTATTTCCAGCGAACAGAAGCGATCTTGAACTTGATAAAAAAGAGAGCATAAATGAAAATTTTAGCTCTAGGAAAGAACTAGATCAAAAAAAAGAAAAGAAAAGAAGAAAGCATGTTCTTATAAGCTGAGAAAATAAGTTCAAGAAAGGAATAAAAGGTTTAAGAGAAGAGGGGAGATTATGTTTTTTGGTGTGTTTTCCAAATGAGAATGAGAGCAAAATAAGTGTCATATCTTAACCCCATAATAAGATCATGCGAAAAGTCTCACAAATTATAATTTACACAAACCTTTAATTTTCCCCACAACAATCTAGATTATTCCAATAGAAACAATTGTAAAAGAAAATTTAACTATGTAATGTTTGTGACAGTACACTTATTGTTATTTATTCCTTGTGATACTATAATTATGTGATGCATTAAGATTGATTTCACGAAACAATTAGTCTTAAATATTGGAACTTCATTGATTTGCTAAAATCGAAAATCACGACAGAGTTGGAAAGAGAGACAATGAAAAGGCAAGGAGTGCTGACATGCCCACTCTACATCTATAATCAATCTACTCTGCAATTCCATTCAAATCCCATTTCCACTTTAACATTTTGCAACGTGTTCCAATATTCAATGCCAATTTCTGCGATCGATCATTAATAATTATGACTATGAGTTCGAAATTTGAATAAGAAATTAAACATATCAATCATAGTTCTGATAAAAAAGATGTCATCTAAATCGATACAGATAGTTTTATATTGGTGCAATACAAAAGCATTTGAACTGCTATTTCTTTAAAACAGAGAGTGATTTGGAAAAGGGGAAAGCAAGAAAGATGTGAATTAAGGGAGGAGATGAAGGTGCGTCTTGAAAAGTAGGAAAGAGAGAGAGTCAACAGAGAAGTAGAGGAAGCCACCGGGAGAATGAGTCACAAACGACCCAAAACTCTTCCCCATACACCGAGTCAAACTCCTACCCACCCAAATATTTACTCATTATTAATTAATAACATACAATGCAAATATATATATATATATATATATACCTTCTTGAGGGAGCGAGCGAGGAGGGTGGGATTGGGGCGGCGGTGGGCGTCGAGGAGGGCGCGGGCGTGGCGAAGGGCGCGTTCTTGCATGTCGGCGGACCTCAGCCGTATGTTAAAGCTGATAGCTAAGGCAGCTAGCTTCACTGACATCGCCGCCGCCGGTTTCTTCTGGGAATATTCCTCCTCCTCCATAGCATGTGAGAGAGACTGATGGAATCAAAGTTTTGACTGTGTTGGAAGAAAGATTGTTCAACGGGATACCGGATTTCAGCTGAAATGTACTACTGCTACTACCGTCCTTATTTAATATGAGAGAGAGAGAGAGAGGATTTTGTGCAAACTTTGACATTTTGACCGGCCGTAAGTCTAGACACAAACAAGAAAAATGTGGCAGCCTGTCCTAATAAAATAAGAGACAATTAAAAGAAAGCATACAAAAATAAAAAATAAATAAGACAATGTAATACAAATATAAAAAATAAATAAAACAATTTAAATGGGAAGGATGGTGTAATTCTATGCTTAAAAAATTATTAGTTATCAAAAAAGGTAATGATCAATAACTATTAGTATTTGCTACTTTAATAAATTAATACTATAGAAAATTAACGGTTAAAACTTTAATAATCGGTACTATAATTTATGAGTGGGATTTATTAATACCCACTTTCAGTTATAGCATTTCAAAAATACCCAAAATATTATATTGTTTTAAGGAATACCCACTGTACATATCTGACAATTTTCAGAAGTTAAATATCGTTATTTTCACAAAAAAATGTAGAATGAGACATGTTGAATAAAAAAATAAAACTGTCGGTCAATTATTAACACGGGATCCGACTAACAAATAAAAAATATATTAAAAAAAGGAAGGTGAAGTCGGTGCCACGTTGGTCGGTGTCGACTGATGAGGCGCCGACCCCCAACACCGACCAACGTGGCAAGATTTAAAAAAAAAAATTATCGCCACGTCAGTCGGTATCGGTGCCACGTAGGTCGACGCCGCGGATACCGACTGACGTGGCATTAATCCACGTAGGTCGGTGTCGAAGTCGGTGTCTAATAATTGACACCGACCGACCCCCACTTTGAAAAAAAAAATACAAAATGGTCCTAAATTTTGATTTCTTCCCATTCCTTCGACGTCGACTTCTCCACCAAAAATCTCTTGCCATTCTCACAAAATCGACCAACACTTCGCAAAAATTTCGCACCAATGGCCGCCCATAATGAGGTAAACATTTTCAACAATTTTCATTCATTTTTAACCGATTAATCTTGCTATTTTTCATTAATTTTTTTGTTGTGGAACTTGCGAAAATTATGTATGAAATTGTATAAATTACATGGAGTTGTTTGAATTGTGGTTAACAATGTGTTATTATTTAGTTGATTGATAATTGGTGATGTATTCTTGGCTAAATTTGGTAAAAAAAAATGAATTGGGGAAAAAATTAGGGCAAAAAATTCATAATTTAGATTTATTTTGATTGATTAATTTAAGTACCCAAACATAATTGAACATAATTGATGATATAAGGCTGGCAAAATTAGGTCAAAATCGATAGGTGCAAAGAAAATTAGGGCAAAAAAAATTAGTGTTAAATTATGATTTGGGGAAAATTATTTTATTAGTACCTAATTAGGAAAATTATTAAAATAGGGCTAAATTAATATATAAATTAATTTTAATTTAACATTTTAATGTGAATTACAAATAATTGAAACCTTAGATTTTATTTTAGGTACTATTAGATGCTTAATTGGTTTTAATTAAATTAATTATGTTGTGGATGTTTATTCTTGTATAATTTGGTCTTATTTAATTAATTTATTGTAGTTGCTTGATTAGTTTGAATTCGATCAAATTAAATTCATTTATTAATTTTCATGTTATTCTTTTATTAAATTAATTATGTTGTGGATGCTTATTGAGGTATATATAGCTTTATTAATTTAATTTATCGTAAAGTAGTGGTAACGGAAACCGTTACACCGTGGTGTGAAACACCTAATTAAGTAATGCGTGTGATATGAGAGTATTATTGTATAACACGGGAGAATTCCGTGAACTACGATGGATAACCATAGTTATATTTAAAGTAATGATAACGGAAGCTGTTACACCGTGGTGTGAAATACCATTTTAACTAATGTGTATGATATGAGAGTATTATTGTATAACATGAACGAATTCCGTGAACTAATTAATCATACGTTGAATTAATTTTAATATTGATATTGCTACTGAATTATTTCGTGTTAATAATCATCTTAATTAAATTTATGAAAAATGAGATGAATTAAAATCTTTGGAATATTTGTAATTAATTATATGTTGAATAATATGTGTAGGTTGAGTGGATTAGGCCTGCTTTCCGTGGTTTAACCACGAAGGTGACGTTATCCACGAAGACCACAGTACTGAAGAGGATTGCATCGACCTTAAAGTCATGGGGGGGGGGGGACGACTTGGTTAATCAGTTTAGGGAAGGACCCTTTGGTTCTCTTTTAGTTTGGGAAAATAATGGTCCTAGTGCTTCCGCTCCTTTAGTAGAGCTCTTAAGTTACCAAATTAAGAGTGATGATGATAATACAATGTTATTTTTGGTTGGTGGGAAAGTGATTCGTTTTGGGGTGCTTGAGTTTGCACTGGTTACTGGTTTGGGTTTTGGGTCCTCGTCCTTTGATCTTTGTTCTGATGATCATGATGTTCCTTCTAGATCATCTGTTTTTAGAAAATTCTGTGAAAATAAGCAACTGACAGCAAATGATCTGTTTAAGAAGTTTAAGGAGTGTACTGTACATCGTGAGGATCAATTGCTTTACTTGAGGGTCGCCAACATATTAGCTTGTTGGTGTTTTGTGTTGGGGTACCATGATAGGCGGTTAGTTGAGGGGTGGTTATATGTCCTAGTGAAGGATTTGTGTAAATCCCCCGGCCCCAGGGCCCGAATGAGCTCACCCGAGGTCGGCCACGTTACCCACCAATGGCCTGGACCGGCTTCCAGACTCACGACTGACCCCACAGACCAACACAAGTCCTTCCCAGCGTGCTTTGTCCTCACTCACACGCACCCTGAGAAACTTCCCAGGGGTCACCCATCTTAGTTCTACCCCAAGTCAAGCACGCTTAACATTGGAGTTTTCCTAGAACGGGTGCCGGAAAAGATGATGCACCATATTGGTATGAGTAGCCCAATCAAATCCTTTAAGCACTTTCATTCTTGCGCAGCCAGAATCCCTCTCATTCCGGTGTGGCTCCATTCATTCATGTCACCCTCCGCACACCTATCGGAAGTCTTACAGAAGCCGCTCATTGTCCGTGCTTCTCATGCACCGGCGATCACTCCATGCTTCGGCGTCGGGTCATCACATGCCCACCAGCTTCCGCTAGTTCGTCCTCGAACCACACCGTACTGGGAGAGGTTCGGCTCTGATACCATTTGTAACGCCCCGGCCCCAGGGCCCGAACGAGCTCACCCGAGGTCGGCCATGTTATCCACCAATGGCCTGGACCGGCTTCCAGACTCACGGCTGACCCCACAGACCAACACAAGTCCTTCCCAGCGTGCTTTGTCCTCACTCACACGTAGGGATGTCAAACGGGCCAACCCGTCGGGTTTTGGGCCAGCCCTATTGGGATGCGGGTTAATTATCCGGGCTAAACGGGCCGTAACTTTTGTCGGGTTGGAAATTCTCAACCCTAACCCTAACCCGTCGGTTTTCGGACTGGCCCGTCGGGCTGACTAAATTACGATTTTTTTATTTTTATTTTTTATTAAGCTTAAATATTTATTATTTTATTAATATAATTAATTATATATATAAGTAATTATTTTTATAATTGAATACTAACATAAAATGTTGTATATTAAGACATTAGATAAATTAAGTAATCATATTATTTAAGTGTACCACTCCAATAATATTATAATAAATAAATAAATTAAATATATTAATTACAAAAGAATATTGCAATATATAATAATAATAATAATAATAATAATAATTTATTTATATCATAAAATTTTGATGAGGTCTCACAATAATGTTAAGTAATTTGCTATGACATAAAGTAAACTATAATAAATATTTATTTAACAAGATAGAGTTTTACTAAATAATTTTATAAGTTTGTGAATCTAAACAATTCTAAGAATTTAATTTATTTAGAATAATAATTAATATTTTAGAAATCAATTGTTTCTTAAATATTCTTTTTAATTATTTATTTAAAATAATATTTCTTAGTAGTAAAAATATAGGTATATCATTTGTGTAACATAAAATTTATTTAAATACTTCCATCTAAATATAAAATAAGTATAGTATAAATTAGTTGATATTTATATTTCCAAGATTTAATAATTTAATAATATTAAAATATTTTATTATTTTTTAAAAAATGGAGTGGCCCGTCGGGCCAACCCGTAGCCCGGCGGGTCCAGCCCGTTTAACCCGCAACCCGTTTAACCCGGACCATTTAGCCCGTTTTCTTATCGGTTAAGAAATTCTCAACCCTAACCCGCTTTTTAGCTCGGGTTATTCGGGCCAACCCGTCGGTCCCGGGCTAAATTGACATCCCTACTCACACGCACCCTGAGAAACTTCCCAGGGGTCACCCATCTTAGTTCTACCCCAAGTCAAGCACGCTTAACATTGGAGTTTTCCTAGAACGGGTGCCGGAAAAGATGATGCACCATGTTGGTATGAGTAGCCCAATCAAATCCTTTAAGCACTTTCATTCTTGCGCAGCCAGAATTCCTCTCATTCCGGTGTGGCTCCATTCATTCATGTCACCCTCCGCACACCTATCGGAAGTCTTACAGAAGCCGCTCATTGTCCGTGCTTCTCATGCACTAGCGATCACTCCATGCTTCGGCGTCGGGTCATCACAATTTGGGTTGCTGGAATGCTTTCCCGTGGGGGGCTTATTCCTACCAGGGTTTACTACACTACATTTCAGCTATGCCTAGGACTAGAGACCGAGATGGCATGAGCACGATGAGTATTCATGGGCCTATTTGGGCATTACAGGTATTATAGTAATTTAAAAACCATAGCTTATAAATTATGATATAGATATTTTAGAGTTAACATTAATGTGTTTGTAGTTATGAGTCTATGAGGCCATTCCGGAGTTGGGACATGCATGTTGCAACCTCTTGAATCCTCAGGCGCTTCCACGGTTTGCTAAGTGGAAGTTTGTAAAAGCAAATGCAGACAAGTGGGGGTCGTGGTTTGCTTTCTTTGCCAGAGATCAGGTATTATACAAATTTGTTGTCTTGTCACAATATTTTAATTTTCTAATTATATTTCTTTAAATTGCAGATTAATGCTTACTCGACCTTAACTCCTTCTACTGATGAGCTACGTAAGGACTATTACCGGTCTGCACTCATGCCACAACTATTAGGCGTCGAATGGAGGCATCCCGATGTAGCCGTGCCTCCGAAGAAGGGTAGGGGTGAGGGAGTGCATATAGGGGGTAGAGATCAGAGTGAGAGGAGTGGAGGTTTAGGAGATGAGTGAGAGTGGTGGTCCATCTCATGATGCGGCGGGGGAGGCCTCATCTAGTAGAGGTACTAGGAAGAGGCGAAACCGATCTAGCAGCATGGGTAGGTTGATCAAGGATGTTGTGGATGAAATTAAGACTTTTGTATCCGATCTCTTTCGTTCATCTAGATGTGCCCACGACACTGATGCTCAGGGGTTGAGAGCGACAGCATTTTGGGGGGCACAGGATTCCCCATCGCGATCAGGTAATGTATTTTAGAATCAAATTTGTATATAGTTTGGTGAGGTATTTATTCTTACATGTTTGATGTTATGTTGATTGTTGAGCAGGAGTCTCGCACTTCTGCTAGGCAGAGTCGTTCTCAACGGTCCGGTGCAAGACGCAGCCAGTCTCCACATATAGAGCACCTGGTGGAGAATGAGAACCCGGTGGAGACTGAGCACCCAGTGGAGCATGAGTTGCGGCGCGATGATCAGGTGACATACTTTTTTAAACTTTAATAATAAATATTAATGTTTAACATGCATATCCTATTTGGGTACTTGTAGTTGGTACTTCATACTGGCACTAGCAGTAGGCGTAGTGGTTCACGACATTCTGGATCTAGGCGTAGTGCTTCACAGCGCCATGATGATCAGGTACATACTTATATGAAGCTATTATGAAATATTACATTATAATTTTTGTTCAAATTTCCATATAGTTGTTGGACCAGCCTGAGACTTCTAGGAGGCCATCTCGTGCACGACGGAGCGTAGAAAGACAAGAACATCCGCAGCCTATCAATCAACAAGAACTGGTTTATTTGATTTGATAATTTAAATAAATTATTTTTCTATATCTCAATTATTTGAATTTATAATTATTTAAGTATACTTTCATTTCCAATTTGTAGTTGCTTCTTAGTCATGTACCAGCCCACTGGTCTTTCGTCAAACCATTTTTCGATGATCACTCGGTATGATTCAATCATGGAACATATGGGCAAACGACGAGCATCTAGCAGTCTTGCATTAAAGACCTCATTCGCAATTGTGGTCAAGAAGCTGTAATGATTCACCGGACACTGTGACCTTGCCCACTTTTCAGGACCAACCGTGATGAGCTTCTCGAAGGCAGCAGGATTGCCTTCGTTAATTCTATCCATAGCTTGCCTGAAGTCCACTCGTGATATGCATACGCAGCCCGTTGATACAGCTTTACGATGCCCGGACCAAAGTCTGTGAGCTTATTGAGCAGATGGTAGTAACAAAGACCGTGTGTTGTTTCCGGAAATATATCACTTACCGCATTTGAGATGCTAATGTGCTGGTCGGATACGATGAGTGCATCGGAGGTCAATTGGAAAGAATTCCGTAGACGAGCCATAAACCATCTCCAACTCTCGTCATTCTCGATCGGACCGACACCAATAGCTAGAGGGAACACATTTTTGTTGTCATCTTTCGTAACAGCAACAAACATAATGTCTTTGTTTCTCCCCTTTAGATGTGTGCCATCGACAACGATCACTGGTCTTAATAAATTGCGTTGGTAGGCACTTCGAGAAACACCTAAAGCAACAAAGCAATGTTTAAATGTTCCATCTGCTTCAAGATCAAGAGAGGTTACCGTGCCTGGATTGTATTGCTCCAGCACTTCACGGTATTGTGGCAGCTTTTCAAAGGATTCGGCTATACTGCCGTACATAAGTGAAATAGCAGCATTATGAGCACGCAAAGCAATACTGTAAGTTGTTTGAATTCCAAATGATCGCTGCAGCTCGACCATAATCTCTCGGGGCTTACTTATTACCCCGTAACGACGCACCCTTCTTGCAAAATATGCAGCTGCAGCCTTCAACTGGATAGATCTGGCACCGACTCCCGCAAGATTGATCTGACAATTATGATTTGGTTCAAATTTGCGTACAATCCAGCACTTACTCCTGCAGCTTGCCCGTATTACAAAGAAGCAATTTGTCGATCTCTTGCAAACATACTCGACGCGTTCATGATCGGAGCGCCGTACTTTAAACTCCTGCTGATGCTCCATATGCCACAGTGCCACAGCAATGAACAATTCATCTTTACTCCAGTACAAGGAGTTCAACGACAATTCTGTCTCGAGTATAGTTGAGACATCTTTCACAGCAGCCGAATGGGAAGTCTCTCCTTCCCTAATTGGAAGCAACCAATTATTTAATTCAGCATCCACTTGGCATCCTTCTGGCAGAGGAAGTGTCGGCATAAGATTTGAGATAAAAGCGGACATACCGCCAGCATTCCGGATCCAGGCTGAGAATTCAGCAACAGTACAATTAAGACGAAAATTACTATCGTCTCTGAACGACTCATCATCCGAATCAGATGACTCCTCGTCCATATTTGCTTCATCATCGTCATCGAGATCCACATGGCCACCACCTATTTTAGTTTCGTGGTATGGAACTTCTTGGGTTACAACAGGATCCACATGCTCCTCCTCTTCCTCGTTTTCTTCAACAGGAGCCTCTTCATTTAGGTTGGGAAGTTGTGAGCCACTACCGCTTGCACTTTGATCGACAAAAGTATTAAAGATACCTTGACCATAGGAATCGTAATTGGTGTTCGGAGATGCACCAAAATACATCGAAGACCCAAATCTTTGAAGGTCATCAACCGTTGGACTAAAATATTGGTTCGGTGGTGGACTCATTGTAGATATAAATGGTCTGTAGGGTGAGGGCTGTCGCTGTGAAGTCCCAACACTAGCACCCTTCATAATAACAAAAATATTTGGCTCTAATATAGAGCACAAAGCCGCTGCAACTCCAAATCAGTCGTCAACAAAAATTTCACAATTCTTCCGCTGCGGCTTTGAGACGTATAATACAAATTATACTCACCAAATATATATTCAGCATCAAAAATCTGTTGGATGTTGCTTCTCAAATAATTTACAGACATATTGGTGGATGGAACGTAAATCAATCGTTCTTGTCCACCAATATAGTTGCAGGAATCATCCAATTAACCATTGTAGTGAACAAAAATTGAACACCAATTCTCCATCTTCACGAAGATATAAACTGAAAGAATGGAAAATGAGTTGAAAGAATACCGTAAAAATGGAGAAAAAAAATACAGAAGACCGTGTGTTTCTCTTCGAATTTGAGTGTAAGAGTGAAGAGCAAGAGATTTATAATTCGATCTCAATTATGAGTACAACTACACACCTCTGTATTTTGGAGCAGAATTTTATTTTCAACCACTTATATTTTCGTACATTCACGTGCATGCAGGAGCCTACCCATTATTATTCATAAATTGTAATAATTTTGAAATTTTTTTTAAAAAGGGTCGTTGTCGAGGTCGGTGCCTTTACAAAGGAACCGACCTTTGCACCGACCTTAAATTAAAATTAAAAAAAATATTGCACCGACAGTCGGTGTCGAGTTCGACGGCAACTCGGCACCGACCACTATTTTTAAATCAATATATTGAGTCGGTGTCGAGGTCGGTGTCAAGCACAAGACACCGACCTCGCCACCGACTGTAAGAAATAATTGTTTTTTTATTTCCGGTCTTGTTCTTTTGGTCGATGGAATATTTTTCAAATTTAATATTCACTTTATTCATTAAAAAAATAGAATAATACACGCCTGATTTGATATTTGCTAATGATTTGATCATCATTAATTAATTATCTTTTCGATTTCATGCATTAACGGACTCTGACTGGGGCAGTGAGTATTTCTTAAATATGTTTAATGTTTTGGGTATATTTGTAATGTGTTTAGTGAAAATGGTTATTTAAAATATTTACACATAATTTATTATCAATTTTACTCAAATTATGAAAATACTGATAATACTTATTGTCATTAGTTCCAAAGGGATCTTGGTGATTATCTTTAGGAATTGGTTCGACATTTTTTAAAATTTACTTGATATTAATTGAGTTCAACTCCTACTTCAAATTTTTTAACTCAATACGCTCACGATTTTTATTGAGTTTAAATTGAACTTGAGACAAACTTGTATTTGTACTCGGCTCATACTGATGCTGTCGTGAGTGAAAATTACGAATTAAACGTGGCATTTTTTAAGTGAGGACTTGTTATTGTTCTATTTTGGTGATTGTGACTTGTGAGTTTTCTTCTTAACAAGAAAAGAAAAAGGAAGAGTACATTATTATTTGAGCAAAATCATGAAATAGCCATTTTGGCTATAACACATATTCATTTTAGCCAATATTATGCACATCTCACGAATTTAGCCAAAAGTACATTTTTCAGATTGGTGTCATAACTTTTCAGGTTTTTGGAATTAGAGATTTGACAAAAGAATTTAAAATAATTTATAAAATAATTTTTCCGATTGCGATCATGTATTTTTGCTGAAAATAATTTAAATTAATTTTGAGGAATTTTTTAAAAAATTAAAACTGCCGATAGCGACCCGATAGCGACCCGATAGCGATCTCGATAGCGACTCGCTGACAGCGAGTCAAACCGAGTCAGTGGCCGACACGGTAGCTACCTCGATAGCTACCGATAGCTACCGATAGCGACTCGGTCAAAAAAAATTAAATAATTATTAAATGTATTCAAAACCCTAAAATTGGTCCCCCCCTTCATTATCTACGAAAATTGCCTTCTCCATCGTTCTCAATCGCTCTCTCGACAGCGACTCATTCGGCGCCCCCACCGCCACCGCCTCCGCCGCCGCCTCCGCCGCCGCCGCCGCCTCCGTTAATTCCATGGCTGAGGTTAATTTTCTAACTTATGCCCTAAGTTATTTCATGAAATTGTGTGTTAATCTTGATAAATTGTGATAAAGTGATAAATTGTAGCAAGATTGTGATAAAGTGATAAATTGTAGCCGAATTGTTGAATCTTTTTTTTTGTTAATTTCGTGTGAATGATATTGCTAATTATTTCATAGCCGAATTGCTAATTATTTCATAGCCGAATTGCTAATTATTTAATCTTCGAATTTCGTGTGAATGATATTAGGGTAATTGTTGAATTATTATATATGTGGTTTAGTAGGTAGATGTAAGTGTGCATTTAATTCGTTTATTCGTGCGTTAATTTCGTGTGAAGAAATTGTTTTGTTTTTTTATTTAATGGTTATTTGGAATTTTTTGTAGTTTTTTGGATTAATTTATAATTATTTAATTGTTATGGTATTATATTTGCAGATTGAATGGATTAGACGTGAGTTACATGGTGCTTCTAGTAAAATAAACTTATACACTAAAGTTTCGGTATTAGATCGCATAGATGTAACATTACGGTCTGTAGGAGGGGAGCAGTTGGTAGAACAGTTTAAGAATGGACCTTTTGGGAACTTATTAAATTGGAAAAAGCAGGGTCCAAGTGCTTCTCAAGCACTTTTAGAATTATTAAGTTACCAAATTAGATCTCCTGACCCATCTGAATTATGGTTTTTAATTGGTGGTCGGCCTATTAGATTTTCAGTGACGGAGTTTGCCCTAGTGACTGGTTTTATGTTTGGATCTAGTAGTTTTGATGTTGCTGGACATTATGACCCATCTAGTACTACAGTGTATGTACAGTTTTGTGGTTCTAGGTCTATCTCTGCGAGGGATTTGTTAGGCATATTCAAGGATAAGAGAGTAGATACAAATAGACATGACATATACTTGAAGGTGGCTAATCTACTAGCATTATGGTACTTCGTACTTGGGTTTGCGGAGATGCGCAAGATTGAGCCGTGGATGTATGAATTAGTTCATAGGTGGAATATTTGGTGTGGATTTCCATGGGGTGCATACGCGTATCAGTCTTTACTTCATTATATCGCGTACGTTCCCACCTCAGTTGCTGAACTTGGTCAGAGCTTTCATCTCGGTGGACCGATATGGGCTTTGCAGGTAAATTATTATAACTTTTATTGTTTCATTGTTGCGAGATAATTTTAATTAACTAGGATATTTAATTGTGTAGGTGTGGTCTTACGAGGCCATTCCGAAGCTGGCAGCTGAATGTTGTACAGTCAATACACTTCACTGATCGCATTGGAGATGCTAATGTGTTGGTCAGATACAATCAGCATTTGATCTGTGCATCCAAAAGAAATCCGTAATCGGGACATGAACCACTTCCAACACTCATCATTCTCGATGCTGCCGACACCAATAGCAAGTGGAAATACATGTTCGTTACCATCTTTTGTGACAGCAACAAATAAGACGCCTTTATTTCGACCCTTCAAATGAGTGGCGTCAACAACGATAATCGGTCTTAATAACCCGTTCTGAAACGCCGTCCGTGAAACACCTAGAGCAACAAAACAATGACGAAATCTTCCATCGGAATCAATCTCCAAATCTGTTAAAGTACCTGGATTGTATTGTCTTAACACCTCCAGATATTTGGGCAGGATAGAAAAAGAATCTTCTATACCACCATAGATCATCGAAATTGCTGCATTTCGAGCTTTTAGTGCAACGCCATAGCTAGTACGGATCCCAAATGATGCCTGCAACTCCGTCATAATTTCACGGGGTTTTATAATTGATCCTTGCCGACGCATCTTTCGTGCAAAATACGCGGCAACAGCTTTGGAACGGACATTCCGGGATCTTATGCCTGCAAGATTGTTAACGCAATCATGATTACGATGGAACTTGCGTATGATCCAGCAGCTACCTCTGCATGATGCCCGTAAGAAGAACGAACAAGAGGCACTTCGTTTGCAAGTGTACTCAACGCGAGTACTAGATGAGCGCACCACTTTAAATTCAACACGTTGCTCCATATGCAAAAGAGATACGGCAATTAGAATATCGTCCTTCGTATAGAAGATAGAGCCCAATGAAAGTTCCCGATCTAGTACGGCTGCAACATCTCGTACCACTGGTGACTGTGATAAATCCAACGATATAATTGGAACTAGCCAATTATTTAGATCGCCTTCAACGTGACATGAATCCGGGAGAGGATGGGTTGGCATAAGATTGTATATAAACGCACTCATTCCACCAACTGATCGGATCCATGCAGAAAACTCAGCCACTGTAAAATTCTTTAATGCATCAGAATTGATGAAATCTTCATCATCACTAGACTCCTCCTCGGATTCCTCGTCCTCCTCTTCATCATTAGAGTCAACGATATGACCCTCACTTGTTGAGTGGTGACCTGTATTTTCATTCTCCTCCTCCTCCGCCTCCTCCTCCTCGTATGGATGCTCATATTCTTCATGGGGAGGCTCATCGTTTAAATTGGGTATTTGGGAGCTCCGACTACCACCTTCTGAAGACGTACCAAAAATCAATGAGTCCCCAAATCTTTGTAGATCTTCCAGACCTGGACTAAAATGCTGGTAAATTGGTGGACTGCTTGATGATAAGAACGGCCTGTATGGGGATGGCTCCCGATGTGAAGTCCCAACACCGGTATTCGCCGTATAATTCATAACAATATAAACATGCGGCTCCGAATTAAGAGCAATCAATCGTTGAAGGTCTAGATCCGTCACCAACAACGATTTTATAGATCTGCCTCTACGGGATTTGGCAGTGTAATAAATATTATACTCACCGAGTATGGCTTCCGCATCAAAAATAAGTTGAATGTTGCTTCTTAATGCGGCTATGGAAATGTTGGCGACTGGTATATAAACCAGTCGTTCTTGTCCGCCAATGTAGTTGCACGACTCATCCCATTGCCCATTGTAGTGAAGAATTACGCTGCACCAATTCTCCATTTTGAGAAAGAAAATAATTTATTTTGATGAAGAGAGACAGAGATGAAAATGAAGAAAAATTGAACTGTGAAGAATGAAGAGAGACAGAGATGAAAATGTGTATGTCACCACCGAACTTCACTTCAATTATATAAGTAGTAAAGAGTGTCGGCAAATACACATAAATAATTGAAATTGATAAAATAAAATAATTGTGTTCATTTTAATTTTCAACAATTTCAGTGTACGATTCATTACCCTTCACATAATATTTCCAACAATTTCAGTGGACTCATCAAATCAATATGCTTGAAGACATTATTGTATTTGTATGCAACGACAAAATAATTAAATTTTTTGTCCAAAATTTGATAAAAATTGTAGATATAAAGTTTTAATTCGTGAAATTCGTGAATTAATATATTTTATATATTAACTTGATCAAAATTCACGAATTTAAAACATCTCAAAATGAAAAAAATTCACGACCGAGTCGCTACCGATCCCACTCGGTAGCTATCGGTTCACAATCGGTGGGGACCACCTAAATAAAAATGAAAAAAATAGTCCAACCGAGTCGGACCGATTCCACTCGGTAGCTACCGATCCAACTCGGGTCGCTACCGTTCCGACTCGGTAGCTACCGAGCCAACTCGGTCGCTATCGAACATTTTCGCCATAATCCGCCGAAAATAAAAAATAAAAAAATGGAGTGCGACCGAGTCGCCATCGATCCCACTCATTCGGACTCGGTCGCACTCTGTGGGACCCAGTCTCTATCACCAAAATAATTGTCTGAAAATTAATAACCGAGTGCAAAAAAATTCATTTATGCAAATATAACTATAAATTTAGTTAAAAACTGGTTTTAACTAATTGATTAGACTTAAGTGTCAAATTTTTGGCAATCAAATGATTGGGAAACAAATTCCAATACATAATTATGTACTTTTGGCTAAAATTGAAATGAATACATAAATGTGGCTAAATTTGATATGTGTTTTATCAAATTGGCTATTTCACATAATTTAGACTTATTATTTTTTTTAAAAAAAAAAACTTACTCGCAATTATTAATATTATATGTGTAGGGAATGGGAACATGGGAATAATTAATTGATCATGTATGCAAATAAGTTAATGCGCCTAATCTTTTTTCATACAACACCTAATCATTCATTTACCCGACCAATTCACACTTACAAAATAATTATAAGTGATATCGAGTTAGAGTTGATTGAGCATAATTAAGCTTCAACTTGATATAAGGAATCCGAGATTTGGGATTGAGTTCAAATATTCAATTTCGTCTTTAATTCAGCATTAAGTTTGACTCAACATGATTGAGTTCATTTTTTCTAATTTTTAGCAAAATTAAAATGTTTACTTATGTTGACTATGGTGAGCTCGATTATGCTTACAATGTGCTGCATCACAACTCAAAAGCATAAAATTATAGCAAATTTGTTTTATGCTATTTATTAGTACTGATGCTATTATTATTTTAGTAGAATTTGAAAGAAAAAAAAAATATAATAGTACAATATAAAGAAAGTGAACTTTAATTCAACTATGTGAGAAATTTTATCAGACGCCAATAGTTTTCTTCATAATATTCAGTATTTGACTAACGATGGCAAACTATGGTTAATACACGATAAGATATAGGGGGCGTTCCATTTAATTATTAGAAATAGATATGGATGTTTAAAAGTGTTGAGGTCAGGACCTAAACGGGCTCTCCCGGGTCCATTGAGAAGGATCAAAGTTCAAAGCTAGTGTTCTGGTTCGATTTTTAGTGTTTGAACTCGGAACCTAAGAACTGTTGGAATCCGAAGCTATTTGAATAAATATTCCGGATGTAAATATTTAATTTTATGAAAATCAAATATTACGTTTTATTTTCTCAAATTCATATTTCGGTGAGTGAAAAATTAATCCGCGAAGTTGACACGTGGCGTCATTATTACATAATTAATTAAATCAAGTATTAATTAAAAACATGTAATAATTAAGACATCTCACAGTGTAAATCTAGCATTGTCTTAACGCGTATGAATACATTTACACTGATATGGTGTTATAACTGAGTGTGCTAGGAACGTTGCACGACGTGCCCATCGTATGCCCATGCGCGCTGCCGCGCGCCCGGCTCGCTTCGGCCTCTACGAGGCCGCAAGCTGAGCCCGCACCCGCAACCTATGCCCCGATTCCCTAATACTGACTGAGCAAGCTTTAGGGTTGAAAAAATGCAAAGTTATTTTGGGAGAACTTCAGTGCAAAAAGCTATTTTTGGTAGGTTCGTTGCATACACCTGGGATGCCTATATATAGGTATTTCCACCACTTGGGGAGCGTGTCGGACAATTAAGGCTCGATGTCAATTACGCACGCACTCATGAAGATGCGGACGGTTACGATGGGAGACACGGGCACACAACATGAAGGCTTGTTGTTTGAATTTAAACGGGTGTAACGTTCCCGACAATTCAACATGTGCGTGCGCTGACTCATCAGCCACGTCACAAGTCATGTGTGCAGACATGTTGACTGGACCGATCCAGTCAACTAGCCCACTCCAATGAGTCCATCAAGCTCATTTTTGTTGTCCAAAAAGATAAGTTCTTGACTGGCCAAGGCCCAAGGCCCTAAAGATCAATTGCCAAGAATCGGGGGCCGGGTCACGGGCTCGGGCTCGGCCTGCAGCCTCGCAGAGGCCGAAGGCCAAGGCGAGGCGGACGGCAGCGACGTGCGTGGGCACATGGTGGGCACGTTGCGGCCAAGGCGAGGCAGACGGCAGCGACGTGCATGGGCACATGGTGGGCACGTTGTGCAACATCCCTAGCACACTTAGTTATTGCACCATATCAATGTAAATGTATTTATATGCGCTATGACAAGATTAAATTCTCAATGTTGGATGTCTTAATTATTACAAGTCTTTAATTAATGTCTCTTAATTAAATCATGTAATATTGATGCCACGTGTCAATTTCACGGATTAATTTGTCACTCATCGGAATGCGGATTTGAGAAAATAAATATACCACAATAATCTACTTGCAACGTAGATCGATCTTGTAATATTTAATTTCCATAAAATTAAATATTTATGTCCGGAATATCCATTCAAATAGCTCAGAATCCCAACAATCCACCATGAGTGGAAATGTCTAATACATGATTTGAGAACTCATTAAAGAGAGGGTCTATTTTGAAAGACAGCTTAAAAATGAATTAGTTAAATGAGTAAGTACATACTAATAGTAAAACATATTATTACTAAAAGTAAAATATATCATTTCAATAAAAAATTTCTTGATAATATCACTATTAATAATAAAATACGTTATTCATAAAATTGTTTATCAAACTTAGAATTGCAAGAGACCTTCTATAAGAGTTTTTGTTCTCATTAAAAACTTTTAACATAAATTTATATAATTTCTCTAAACCCGAGCATTTTTTACAGCTAGTAATAAGTTAGCTTCATTCATTTAGTTTTATTAAAAATATTTCTCCTATGTCACGATTTTTAATTATGAGTAAACAAATTATAATTCGATAAGTTAAATTTCGAACAAATGCCATGGAAGTATTCTTCCGTTCAAATTTTTATCTACTTCAGTTTCTTTATAAAATCATAAGCTCAATAAGTCTGTTATAATTCAAAATTTAATAATTAAGAATAATCTAACAGTTTTAAAACAATAATAGAAACAATGATGCAGCAAAAACATGAAAAAGCATGCTAGTAATATTTAAAAACAAAAAACAAAAACACAAAAACGGAAGTCTTGAGAATTCACAAAATGTTAAAAATCAAGAACTTAGTTTGAATTAGCGCCTGGAAAAAACAAATCTTGGATCAAAATCACTCGATTAGACTTGGAATTAATTTACAAAAACTACAACAAAGGCCAAGATTTGAATGAAAGAAAGTTTAGCGAACAAGGATACCGCTATTTCGGTAGTGCCTCGACTTATGCTTCTTTCCACCCGACTCCTTCCCAGAACCAATTTCATGTCTGCTGCCTCTTACCTTCTTAGAAGAAGATTTTCTCTTCTTTCCTGATGATTTCACATCACTATCACCACTCCCACGTGGAAGTGGTTCTTCGTCTTCATCATTAAGTGCCCAGTTGCAATAAATTTCCTGCTGATCGCCAACCAGCTGCTGCATAGGCTCTACAGCATCAGGGAATAAGTTATTGAATGTCAGCTTCCCATTAGACCCTCCTTTTCGTTCCAACAATACCGCATCTGGCCTAATTATAGCACTAAGGATACTCCGGTTCGGACCAAGACGCATGATGGCCTTTGTATTTGTCAATGGCCATAGCGAAAGCAGATCTAGCCTGTAGAAACCCCATGCATCCTTGAACATGAGAAATGGTGAAAACTACTCTCATCTCACTAAATAAACTGACTAATCTTTATTATCAGCAGAGATCGCCCATAAAAAAAAAATAATAATAATAAAAATAAAAATTGCTTCTTTTATTTGCATGAGCGAATTGTTGGCTTGTTCTTTGGAATATAAGATAGAGAGCCCTAAATCATTGTCAAAGGTCAAGTGATAATTATATGCTATCATAACAATCCAATCCCCTTAACAGCCGACATCAACAAACAGGCAACCCATGAGTAGCTACTAGCAATTCCAAATATAACATGTTGGATCAAATTGTTAAGCATATAAAATAGGAAGTTCTAAACTAACCCAAAACTAAACCCGTGGTCAAGGGCCAATACCCCTACTTATATGCTAATCCACATTTACATATGGGATATTGTAACACATCTCTATACAAATATAACTATTAATAGAAACTAACGCAATGAAGTTTTCCCATTATAATTTGAAATTAATAAGATTCAGCAATATCTCTAGTCCCCATTTATACGACTGACTAGTGAGTGCAGTTAATGAAGTAACGGAAATAAGAGCCTATAAAAATTAAAAAGAAACTTACTTGATAATAGTTGAACGAGTTCTTTCCTATATCATTATCTGGAGCCTATTTTCACATACAAACACATGGGTAAGTAACAAAATGCAATGATAACAAAACAAAAATTTCAAAAAGCAATCTCTGCAATGGGGACAGTTTTCCCCCCTACATTTTATAAGCCAGAAGAGGTGAATAATGCTCCCAACTGTAGGTAAAAACAAATTCTGAAAAGAAAAACAGATGATTCTACGCAGTCTATTATCATGCATTCATCCCATGATTAATTCAAGTGTTGTCTATAGTTGCTTTAGGGTAAGCAAGAATTAAAAAAAACTCAAAAGAACCTGTGGATCTTCGATTGCAATAAGAGATGGCCGACCTTCAACTGAAAATCTGAAAGAAACACATGGCCACCAATAACAATTACAAACAGATTTAATGCAAATATAACACAAATACAAAAATTAATGGGCAACTTCTAACCCTTTACTGTATTTTGGGAAGAAAGTGCCTTCACCATTGCAAGATACACCAACATCAGATGTGTTTAATTTACACCCATACATGTCAAAAAAGTTCACCTAAGATCCACCAAAGAAATCTGTGTAAGGTTAAATTTGTCTAGGCTGCACAATTTTCCTCACAGTTCACAATGGTATAGCAGAATCATGTTTTCTGATAGATGTCCAAGCAAATATTAAAACTATTTATGGAAAACTGGAAATATGCATAAAAAAGAAATAAATTACCAGCAAGACTCCTAGGTTATGCTCGGGAGAGGCTTGGCGATCTTGCTGACTCTGCAAACAAATCAGGCAAAATTTCAAACAGAAAGGAAATATATAACAACAAAAAGACTAATAAACATTGTACCTAATGTCCTTGTTCTCAACCTAGTTTCTACTGAACACCCCACCTTACATCTAATTTAGAATACATAGGAATTTATAGCTGTCAAGGGTTAAATTAAATTGATTGCTTGAATAGAAATAGAGTGGGACTTATAACATTGAAAACATGAAGAGATCTACAAATTTCTCTCAAAGCTCACAACTGCAAAAGCACTATAAGTGAGCACGCCAATAGAGGAAAAAAGAACAGAACAATGCAGTGCTCAAGTACATGTACATAGTTTCTAGTTAGATGCCGTGCCGCAGAAAATCCATTTTTTTAATCCATATTTGATAGAAGCAAATATATGAACACACGAAATTGTGCCTGTTTGACTAGAAGCATGGTTCAGAAAGAATTAAAGAGACTCTTTAAGTGGTTGAAAATTTAAAGAGCCTGCGGCCGATGCACAACCCACACGTTCTCAACCCAAAATAACCAGTTAACTCAACCCAATCAAATTCCAACCAGCCAGTATAATTACCCGTAGCATCGCTATAAGCATAGATAGAAGTGCATAAGAGCCAATCCCACCAGTGTACACCTGAAGAGTAAAAGGCAAGTTAGGGTAAATAGAAACGTGATTGCAGGGAAACAATAAAAAAGAAAACAGCAGAACATTTATTTACCTCATTCAACTCTCTTTGCTGTAGGAAGACTTTCAAAATCAGACACAGTGGTTTTAGTGGCGGCCATTTGGATATAGAACCCTGTAAATAAAAAGATAATATTAAAATAATTGAGTTAACAGAATTAAGGCCAACCAAATTAAACAAACAAATTCAAAATAATGCCAAAAAATAAGAAGAAAAAAGAGGATACCTTGATAAACTCTGCAGCTTTTGGTCCATTATGTACATCAAAACTGTTACACATACATTTATTAAATTCTCAAACAGTACATACAGCCGGCAAATAATATTGAAGAGCATTTACAGGTGCACAGGTAAATAAGATGCAAAGAAATAAGATTCAGTCTGAGGCTTAGTTTAAAAAAGCGCGCTCGGAGTGCGCTCAGCGCTCCGAAATGAGGGTGACCGCTTTTTTCCGGCCTGAGCGCCGAGCGAACGCGAAGCGTAGAAAAAGCGCCCGGAGCGCACTAAAGCGACCGGAGCGAAGCGAGCCTAAGCGAGCGCTCACGGTGGTGAAGCGTTCTGGAAAAAAAAACTCTTTTTTATTTACTTAAATCAATTTTTTATTTTTATTTTGGTAAATATAACCTAAAAAGTAAAACCTATTAGCACCCACCTCTCGCATCGACCGAGCGGCTCGAGCCGGACATCGCTGCCCTGCCTGAAGCTCTCGCTCGTTGCTGCCTCTCTCCCATCGCCTGCCAGCCTCTCGCCGTCGCCTGCCTTTCGCCCTTCCCCAGCGCGCCGCCGGGCAGTCGCCGTCACCGGCAGCCAGCAGCAGCAGCAGCAGCGTATAAATTTTTTTTTAATTTTAAATTAAACCATCTTTTTATGTTGCTAAATTGCTGAAATATATATTTAAATTGATGTGGGTATTGGGTGGGTATGTTGAATTTGATGAATTGGTGCTGATTTTGATATGTAGGCATTTGATTTGTTGAATTTTGGTATGAATTGTTGCTGAATTTTGATGAATTGTTGCCGAAAATTGATTTGTGGGTATTTTAATTGCTGAAATCTGAATATGTTTGTTAAGTTGTTGCTGAAAAATTTGATATATGGGTATTTTTATTGTTTGCTGAAATATGACTATCTTTTTTCGTAATCTTCACTTCGAATACGTGAAGCGTTCGCTTCGCTTCATCGCTTTAATTTTGGTCTTGTCGCTTCGCTTCGCTTTTCGCTATTTAAAACTAAGGTCTGAGGTTCTGCAACACAATAATATGAACTACACTTCATGTACCAGCACAATGCTTGAGATATTGCAAAAGCTATGAGAAAAACTGCAAGAGAAAGAACAATGTATTTTCCAGCAACTCCCACTTTTATTAAGTTCCACATGAAAGCGTGGATGGGCATATGAGTGGGGGTCAGTCCTTAAATTCAAACATTGGTTTTGGAAAAACTTATATGCCTAATAATTTGGTCTAACATGCCATCCAAACCTAACACAAAAAGGGACTACCTGATGTGTGGGCCTAAGGATTGCCACCCGGATATGAGTTAAAGGCAGGGTACCATATGTATGTGGGCTTTGGTATGGGTTCTAGCGAGGAATGTGTTGGCCATGAACTTTCAGTTTAAAAGAGAGATTAATCAAATTGTTAGGCGTATAAGTTGTGAGCTCTAACGTATGACTTACCCTCCTTAAAACAGGGCGCCAACGATGGTCATACTCTGGGTAGCAACCCATACCACAACCCGAATTTAAGCCCATATCCAAATGGCATTCCTAAGGCCCACACATTGAGTAGCCCCTTTCTGTGGTATATCTGGGTGATAGGTTGGGCGAGATTATTAGGCATATAAATTAGGAGTCCTAACTTATCTCAAACTATGGTCAAAGGTTAAGGATTGACCTCAACTTTTATGCCCATCCACACTTTCATGTAATTAAATTACTTGTAACAAAATCACTCAACAATTATCATGTCAAATCAAATTTTGTGGAAGTAACCTCAGAATATTAACCTTATATCAAAAGCAAAGCCACTTCTTTTCTCCACAAATTTGATAATCGGTACACGTGCCTTTGCAATAACCTAATATCATGGAATAAAGGAGTTAAGAATGATAAAAGCATAAGTTTGGCAACAGTAAGTTCAAAGAACCAATGAGACCTGTATCTTCTTAGCAATTCCTCTTTGAGACAGTGCTCTAGAGAGGGCCTGAAGGCCTATCTGAGGAGTTCTTACATTTGACCCTAATATCACAACCTGCCAAGCAATAAACAGTAAAGGACAGAAATGTTAAGTTGCGAGTTGGATATCTTAAAAAACAACATTCATAGAAACTACACCTCATTCTAAATTATATGGTACACTAGTCTAATTCAATTATATAGCCTTGTAAGTTGTAACTACATTTGGTATGATATTTTATATAATTTACAAATATGCGCTTCTCAGTGTAGGAAATTAACATGCTACATTAAATTGATGCAAGTCACATGTCTCATTAAATAAGGGTATCATACGAAGTTTAACTAAAACATTTTATTTTTCAAACTAAATATTAACATAAGGCGGATGCCCAAAGTGGATCATATAACAAAATATACAAACTTAGAGAGCTATTGAGCTTTTCACAATAATGGATTAAGTATCATAGTATTTATTAATGTCTACCAATCCTTGGATAAGAAAAGAATAAGGTACATGATGTTTGTTAAGACTAAAACATAAAATTAAGAATTTAAACTGTAACATTAATAAATTGAATTGAATAATGCAACATAATATAAGATAATGCGATAACTAAAATAAAATAATGCAACATTATATAAATGATGTTGTATGTAAAATTGTAACACTAATAAGAAAAATTAAATTAAATAATGCAACATAAAATAAATAATAATGTGATAACTAAAACAAAATAATGAATATAATGGATAATACAATAACGTCTGTAAAACTATAAAATCACTAAGTTTTATTTTTACTATGATTATCTTACTCCAAGCAAATGCAATATGGATTTCGTTTGAAAGATAATTAAATTACTTAATTTGATATAAGATACGTGAAAAAATAATTTAAATTGAGTGATATAAAAATTTTAGAGAGATAATATGGAAAAGAAAACAAATTTGAGTTAGAGATAGGAGAGATTATGAAATTGTAAGTAACAACCATGCTTTCTATACATAAATACCCTTAATTATAGTTTAAAATAAAAAATTAAAAAGCATATCTCAGCCATTGATTTGACAAAATAAAAGTCCAATTTAATTCTCATTTCTCATTTGGAAGATACTTGCTATATGAGTTTCGCTTGAACTAGGAAAAGACGATGTTTTTTAGTCTATTTGAAATGTTTTAGTTTTATTAGATGTTCTTTTGAACTAATGTTTAGTTGGTTCACATTTGATCCATATATATATATATGATCGATCAAGCATAATATAGTAACTAAACAAGTATAATATATTAATTAATCAAGCACAAGATCCAATTTAGTAACTAATGAGCATAACTACAAACTAACCAAGTATAATATTCTAATTAATCAAGCATTATTAACATTTAAACACAAACTACTTTACATATATCAATATATATATATATATAGATATAATGGATCTCATGCTAAACGCTAGTTTATGTTAATTAGGCATGAATTACACCATGAATCTAAAAAATTCATCTAAAAAATCAATGGTTGAAATTAAAACTTTTTTCAAGATTTCATGCTTACTTGCTTTATAAATCATGATTTATAAAGAACATTAAGCAAGATTTATAAAGAAATTAAGCACATATAAAAATTATACTTAATTTTTCAATTTTTTATGCTTTAATTTCAACCATTGATGCTATCAATCAAGTGACTAAGATTTATTCATATTTAACACAAACTTTAATTTTAGCATCTAATATAACTATATTATATATATATATATATAAGGAGCGGATCCGGTGAGAAAAATCCTCCGGTGCGAAAGTTGCTTGATTACTATATTGATTGACTGTATTTTAGTTGTTGCTTGATTGGATATCAGTCATTGATTTATTTAGATCTAATGTATGCATGTATATATATATATATATATATATATATATATTCCAATTAAAAGCTGGGCATAACAAATGTTTCACTAATTTGGGATTGATAAGCATGGGACTCCATTTTGATTAGGTCATTCTACATTTGATTTCACATTCCACAATGCTATGAAGGAACATATGGCAAGTAAATGCCATAGTATATGCCAAAATTAGTGAATTTTATTTATTAAACTTTCAAGGAAGACTTAGCATTGAGACCTAGAGATTATACAAAACTATTCAAATGAAGAGGTCCAAGTTGAATTATGAAATTAGAAAATGACCACAAGAATATGGAGCTTGAAAATCATTCAAAAGATGCAGTTTCAACCAGCAAGTGGACCGGCCTGTTTTTCAAGTGTTCATAAAACAGTACACAAAGCAATCACTAACTTAAAAAGAAACCGACAATCTTACATCGATATCACTGGATGGAAGGTAAAGTCCAGTCTCAAATGACCCAAAAACTTCAGCCTGCAGTCAAGATTTGCGGTAAGTAGTCATGAAACACTGGATACACACCACTACAGCCAAATATATCCATTTTCACGAAGGGAAGACTCAAGTCGTACCACAGCATTAGGCCAGATATAATTTATCACATCAAACACGGATTTTATAGCAGCAGATCTGGATTCTTGCTCCTCAGGAGTTGGTGATAAAAAATTACAAAAATCAATTATCTCTGCGAAAAGAGGAAAAAAGAAATCAGAAATCGCTTTGCATAAACGATATCATCGACTTAACAAGATCAATCTGACGAGCAGTAACAATAACAGTCACAAAATGGCGGAAGGCTCTAATTACTGGTTCCGCACTGACCAGTATCTCTTGCACTCTAAACTTTAATTAAATAGAATCCTAGCTCCGAAAATACGTATACTCAGCTTTATTCTACTAAACTCTATCGAGGAAACAGAGAAACAGAAGCATCAACCTTTGTGAAGGCGAAGCATGGGGCTATTGAAGCGAGAATTCGAGCGAAACCAGTTGCCTTCCAGAGTTCTCTCCGACGCTGGATTTGAGGTTTGCCCCGATTCACGCGGCGGAAGGGTCTTAGCTGAGATTGACGTCTCCTTATCTGCTTCTTCGTTTACTTCGAGGGAGAAGTAATCAGGTGCAGCAGATTCCGGCGATGGAGATTGGACCGTTGAGAGAGGAACATGGTTACGCAGGACGATGTAGGGCTCAATTTCGGAGGAGCACAATGGAGGAGGAGACGGTGGCGACGGCGTTTCGTCCGCCGTAGCGTCGCCGCCAAGGCTGCTTAGGGTTTCATATAAAAACTCCTTTTCCATGGCAAGGGCTGAAACGTACGGATCGCCAGAATTGTTTTTCTTGCAGATTTTATTATTTATATCTTTATGACTCGGTTGTAAGTGTATGTGAACGTGTATATCAACATTGATTTCATAATACATAAAGATTTAATTTGGTCTTTTTAATTAATTATATTTAACATAAATATTAAACATGTATAAGTTTTTTGAGATTTATTTTGTGAATAATACCCTTTCGATTTTTCAAATATGTTATAGTTATATATTTAAATTGAAAAATTAAATAAATATGTAATTTAATCTATCTAATCAATTACATATAATGTTAATATCATGCATGTATAATGTTTTTTAGATTTGAGTTGTGGGTAATAATGTGAAATTTTTTGTTTTTTCAAACATATTGAGAAAAATTATTTCATTACTATGAGTCTAATATTATTATTTAACGTAATTTTATAAATCAATGATATATGACACATTAAATTTTATTGTGCAATTCTAGTGATAGTGTACTTAACTAAAATAATATTATAGTAGAAGTATTAAAATGTGAAATGAAAAATAACACATAAATACAAAATAAGATTATAACACATAAATATAAAATGAGATTTTATTTTACCGCGTGAGTAAGCAATATTTAGTTTTTGAGTTGGTCTCTCAGAGACGATCTCACCATTTTTTTTTATTGTGAGATGGACTTTAATATATTATTTCAATAAGTTAAATATATTATTTTATTTTAAAAAATTACATTATTTATAATAAAAAAATACATCATTTCAATAAATTAAATACATCATTACATATTTGTTCTTGTGTAAAAAATTACATTATTTGTAACAAAGAAATACATCATTTGCAATAAAGAAATGATTATTTTAATAAATTAAATATTTCATTAAATTCGTCTCACAATAAAAATGATGAGACTGTCTCATCTGAGAATTTGTCTTAGTTTTTTAATTATACATAAATTTAATTTAGATATAATTTTTTAAATTAATTTATTAAATTATTATATTCAATACTTTAATTGAATTACTTTTTATTTGTAAATAAGGTAACCGCAACAACATTTATAAAAACTAAAACCCACGATTGCTTTAATAATTTTTTTATATAATCTATTAAATTAATAAAAATAATTTTTATAATCTACTAAAAAAAATTAAGGGAACAGTTAATGATGACTATTTTATTATAATATATAAGTAGATAAAATTTATAAATAATATATCTTTTATTAGTTTTCTATTAACATATTTAATTCTTCATTTATTTTATATGTCTGAATTATTATAAAATATCTTAGAATAATTAATTTTACATCCAACGGTATATAATATAGATGTGGGTAATTTTATATTGAACAAAGGTCTAAATGAATGATGTAAGAATATATAACAAGGCATGAATACAATGTTATTCGTTACAAGTAAACAGTGCATGATAGATGATCCTTTTTAGGCATGAATACAATGTTATTTGTTACAAGTAGAAGCCATATCTAATATGGCCTAACTCGTCTGGTATTCATCGGATACTCAATCTACTACATACATGGTCTATCTATTACAAATATCGGATAGATATACGATTTCTATAAGATATGACATATTTTCATGTGTGATTATCGCTATTCTCCAACAGATATCGTTCATTTCTTGTTCATCATCATATTCTCTTCATATTGGCCATTTGTTCCTCGTCTTCAAAAAAGGCATCATATGACTTCAGCTAATGTACTTTTTCGTTCTTCTTATCTTAGTGACTATTTGTCCTCGTCCTTAAGGAGGGACTTTTAATCGGATTTATTAATTACCTGCCATTTCTCATCTTTGGCTTTTATCCTCATCTTCGTGTATGTACAACAAGGAACTTATCTTCATCTTTGATACTCGTTTAAGTCTTTGTTCTATATTAACGAAGTACTTTTCCTCATCCTTCTACACAATGACCGCTTAGATCTTTAACGTGTTCTTCGTATATGACCTAGATTGGGCATCTTTGTGAACCTCATTATTTTGACCCATAACAATATCCCCTTTGTTGGTCCCCGATTAGAGTGTTTATATATGCAACGAAAGTATTAATAATGTCTTGCACTTATCTTGCTAAGGTCTCAATTTAGCAAGTATTTATCAAATGTGTTTTAGCTCCAATATTTGATAAATTAATTGACGTGTTGAGTTTCAATTATGAACACACACAAAATAACAAAATAAAGCAGTAAAGGGACACAGGGATTTATAGTGGTTCGAACAATTGTCTACGTCCACTCTTCAGTCCCCCGACTGAAAATTCACTAAACTATTGAATACAAGGTCAGACCTGATCTCTAACGTTGAGCAGCTCCTCCGTCTGGTCAGCTCGCAACTTCAAGCACCTCGATCTTCAATCTTCACCTCGTTGCTCCGTAGAGTGAGGAAAAACCTCCATTCTCCTTGGACGTCGACTGTTGGGAGTTTTATAGTTCTTCCCAGAACCTATCGTTGTGTTGGCGATGCCCGTAATAATCACGCTTGCACGGTAAGGTGACTGCTAGATTCTTTCTAAGAATAGAAGGAATCCCAATATTAACCTTAGAAGTTATACTTTAGATGTCTCGAGCTTCAAGTATGATAGCTTGTGAAAAAGCATCAATCACGTACTAGCTCAGATGAGATCGCGTAGTGTATAGAGTGTTTGGATCTTCTCTTGTTTTCTCTGTGAATATAATTTCGCGAACCTCTAAATCATTTTTGGATGATATTTATAGGTGAAGATTCAAACAGCCGTTTGAATCTTATCCGTTAGACTCAAAGGTATTGCTCACCAATCTCTGTTCTTCCTTTTTCTGCAGCGTACAAAGACTCTTCAAGTCTCACTTGTCTCTGATTGGCGTAGCTCCTATTTGTAGTCATCTTTGTCAGGACGGATCTTTCACTTTGAACTTGAAACCTCCGTTGTGTCTGATGAGTATTATATTTTTTTTATTCGTCAGGTTTCCTAGTGATTTAGATCCTTCTGATTTGCGACTTGTATTTTCCTTGATTGCTGTTGAGTGTTTGCTGGCGATTGACTCAGCAGGCTCGCTAAGATCTCGCAGTATGCTGGCGTTACTTCTTCAGCATTTTCTTGAGTGCGTTCAACATTTCTCCGTGTTTGCTAGCCTTTACTAGTTTCTTTAGCAATCATCAAGTTTGTTGAATCCTTCAACATTCTTGATTCTTCTTTTCTAGTTCTATTACAACTCGAGTAGATATGACCTATATAGGACTTTTACATTTCAACTCGATACTAAGTTGCTAGAAACTAGATCGACTTGAGCTTTGATGCACCAAAACATGATAAACAAACATTGACAATAAAGGGGTTCTAATATATCTAACAATATTCCTAACAATTTACCCCTTTTGGTGCAATCAAAGCCTCAATCCTGAGCTTTAATCCTATATGATAATGGGAAAGCTGATTATTGAGATTACAAGGTTTTCCTATCAAATCTATTCTCAGCATCTCAAATCCCTTAGACTCAGTATGGTTTCTAAATGTTCCCCCTCAAAATATTAAGGGTATTGCTCGATTATATATCTTGCTTCAAGTAAATGGCTTCCAAATCATTTATCAGATAAACACGTAGCACATTTTCACACACGTATCAAGAAATCATACAAGAACATATCACACACACACAACATCAATCCACACAGTTTGCTGATTACACTGAGTGTGTAATTTCAGCTAGTTCAATTAGATCAACGTTGGACAATAAGATGTTGTCTTCAGGTTAGTTTCCATTCAAAATATCATGCCATGAAGTACAGGAAACATATACCCAAATCAACAACATTTTGTTTTCGGCTAGAAGACTTATAGGTTTATATAGATTACTTTTTGGACGTCGAGGAGTCTGAATCATCAGCATTTCTGGCACCTGAAGAACCGACAGTGGTCTTCTTCACAGTCTTGAGAGTCTTGAGCGTTACCTTCATGAAGTTGTCTAGTACGGCCTCTCTCTCTTTTCTTCTGGTTCTCTCCTTCTCTTCAATCCTTCTTTGTTCTTCTCTCTCTTCTTCTTGTTGTTGCCTTCTTAAGTCCTCTTCCTATTTTCTTCTTGCTTCAAGGTATCGGATCCTATCTTCTTGTTCTTTTAGTCTCTCCGCCTCCTCTGCTAACCTCTTCTCTTCCCCCTCTTTGATCGTAGCAATAAGGCTTGTTGAGAAGGTCTTAAACTTGTCTTGCAGAGTATTGTGCAGTTCTTCATTTGCCTCGATCACCTGATTGTTGACTACTGTTTGCACGATCGACACAATGTCCTCTCCAATGCTCCTTCCTACCATGGTATGTATGAACTGCTCGAGGTCCCTCTGATAAGTGCTGGAGCTTAGGGGCTCGATTATCATGACTTGGGTTTCCTCCGATAGCACAATCTGATTCTGGGCAGTAGGCATGGTGGCAGGGTGGTCAATGCTTGAGATGAAGTGGATGGTAGATCAACATTGACAGTTGTGGTAGGTTCAATCTCCTTCACTCTTTCTTCTTCAACATTGGTGGGAGAAGGAGGCCTTACGCTATCCATTCTGAATAACTTGTTTGCCAATTGAGGAAGGATGCGCTCCTTGAATTCCAACATCTTGCTCTGATCATCTTCTCTCTTTCGTGCGGCTTCTTCTTCTTCTAACTTAGTTTTCAACTCAGCGGCTGCAACCATCTGTTTTCTTGTGACTGGGGATTTGAAGTGCTGAGTGAATGGTGGAGAATCTTCAGTAGCATACTCAGATGGTGGCAATGAACGATCTCCTGTGAGTGCTCTGTGTGCCTTAATCTTTTGCAGTCTGGCTACAACCTGCTTCTCCGTATACTGTCTTTTGGATGTCTAATCCATCCAGTCGTCTGCCCATTCATCTTCATTTCACCAATAGTTAAGACCCATCATGACCATCATAATCGCGTGGTCTTTGTAGTGCAGTTCATGAGTGGCATAGTCGAAAAACCTCCACCTCTGGAACTCTATTCTCATCCATTCAAGATCAGAAGACTCACCCAATAATTCCGCAGGATATGTGTTCTCAATCTCGACAGCAACTTGAGCTTCAATAAATACACATATATCTTTTGCCCATGAGATGAGATCATCATTCTTCTCATCTCTCACAATGACAGGAGGACACCATTTAGCAGTCCTCTTTGCTTTGAATTTCCTATCAGGCAGTCCTTCCATGGGCACTCTCAGTGTTTCTCCTCGAAACATGGATTCACCATCTGCAAGCAATTTAGCAGCTCCAGTGTTTCCTACATTCTCTTTATCATCAAAACTAGGCATGTCACTAAATGATATATCTGACACTTCAGGAGAGATAGGAATTGGAACGCGTCTCTGCCTGAGTGACTCAATGGTGCTTTCAAGTACGAATGTAATATCTGCTTCAGAATTCCATCCTGGAAGGGTAGATGGATCCATTCTCAATGCGCGTAGATACTGCTCATTCCGTGCTCGCACACTTGCAGTTAGGTTTGCTTGCAATCTTGCTCGGGCTTCAGCATCTAATGAGGTAGTAGTTTCTTCTTCCATTTGTGTCTCTTCAGCAATGCTCTCATCGGTTTCCATCTTTTCTGCTTTAGTAATGGCTTGCTGAGTACTTACTTGTATATCTACCTCGGGGTTTGTTGTACTCTCATATTTTGTCATCTCAAGGTTAGCATTCTCCTCACCTGCTTCCTTGTCTTCCTATTCGGCAACCATGATTTGGTTCCCTTCCTTCACCAAATCAATCTCTGCCAAAATCGTAACAACCTGGCTTTCTCCTTGGGCAGCTAGTTGCTCTTCCTCAATTCCTCTTTCAACTACATAACTGCTTCCTCCTTGCGCAGTAGTCTGTGACAAAACTTCTTCAACATTGACCTCAACACTTACGCTTCCCCCTCGAATGGTGGCGGGCTAAATGGTCAGGGTAGCAAAACTCCTTTCCCCTTGCGCAGGAGTCCGCATCTTCCTCGATTCCTTAAGTGTTTCTTTCATCTGCCATATTTCAAGTTATGCATCGGACATGCCATCTGGATTCACAATCCTTTCTGCAACATCTTTATATTTGGTTTTTCCTTTTGTAGACAGTGCCTTCTCGACGTCCCTTTTGGTGATGCGTCCAGATTTCTCACCAGCTTGAATCTTGGCATTGCGCTCGGTATAGTTGGCCATGACTTGCTTGTATGGAGCATCCCTTTGCTTAAGTGTCATCTGCAGCTTGGCTTTCTCAAAATTCTTCTGTTCAAGTGCCCTTTTTAGCGCTTTCTCCTGTCGCCTATTGTTCCACGATTCCTCCTCATCGGAGAATTCAAACCTTCTCTTTACATCCTTGGTGGCTAGCTCCATGGACTCTGTCTCACTTTCCTTGATGACATCGGGAACTGGTAGAGTCATGTCTACCACTCGCACTGTGACTTTTACTGTTGTTCCTTGGAGGCGGTCATGCTTTCCCTTCTTCTTGGCTTGCTCCGCATCACTTGCTTGTTTGCTCCTTTTCTGCTGAGGGCTTCTCTGCGTGCGCCTCTTTTTTGCAATAGTTAGTACAGGGGGTTGACCGGATTCCAGCTGTGTGATGTCGACTAAGCTTTCATATTCTTTAAATAGGGCATCCTGTTCTGCTTTCCTTCTTTCTTCTGCTACTTCTTCATCAGTCAATGGGACTGCTGTCTGCAAGACGACATCTCCCTGGTAGTGTTCTTCTTCATCAGATACTACTTTGTTGGGGTCAACATTACTCTTTCCCTTCGGAATCAGTGGTTCCTTGAAATTCTTCGGCGGTTGCTGTTTCTTGGTTGGCGGTATGTAGTCGGAATGCAACAAATCTTCACCACGGCAGCGCTCACCCTCCGGTATGAGGAACTCAAGAAAGTGACTGATCTTGAGCCCAAATCCCACATCCTGGGTGAACGTATGATCTGTCTTGATGTTCTTGTACACATGCTCTAGCCACTTAGAGTAGATGAACTGTGCCCAATTCCCTCGGACTTGATCTTCAATCGCCATCGTAACAGCAAATTTCTTCGCACTAAGCTCTGAAAGTGAACCAACCTCGCCTATGAGCATCCTTATCACAATTTGTGCTAGGCTCTTCATTGGTTCTTCTAGTGATCTTAGGGGTGCGACCACCTTCCATGAGTCTTTGAAGGTGTCTGTTTTCACCTGAGCCATCACTTCTGCATCTCTGCTTCGTCATTAACCTTGTAGTTGGCTATGTCTTCTCCCTCTGCTTGCAGACCGTACTTTTGTGTTAAAACATCTGGGCTCACAACAATCTTCGTGCCCAAAACACTTGTAGTGAAAAACTTTTCCCTCTAATCAACCACTGTGAGAGCGAAGAATTCTACAACTATGTGCGGCTGGAATTTCAGAGGTTCCGTAAAAAGATATTTCAGAAGATTTTCGCGATCAATTTTGCCTATGAGATTGTCGCAGTAGTGCTTCCTGAACAACGGTTCGTAGAGAATCTTATATTTCTTCACTTGAGCCACCCTCTTTTGTTTGTAAGTGAGTTCACTAGGCGCCTTACCATGACTAATGACAACCAGTCGATAGTAGGAGAGTGACTCATCAATGTCCTCCTTCTTGAAAATTCATGTGAACATGGGCTGGAATTGTTCAGGTTCTCCAGGTATTGTAGGTCTTCCGAATGATTCTGCGGGGGGCTGGTACGGTTGGAGGATTCTGCCATTGATGTTTCTTCTGAAACTCAAAGAGTGTAGAGTAGAAGAAATTTCAGGATTAGAAGTATTGGATGTACTAGGATTTAGAATTTCCAAACCAGACTTCCTTTATATGATCCCTTATAACCGGCTTCTTTGTGAGCGATTGGATTTCTTCTTCTGATCTGGATAAATCGACGGTTGTGCAGTTGGTGATGGTTCACCTTACGTCCACGATGCTGGAAACTTGTATGTGGTTGATGTGTCCGATGTGTATTCGTCGCCGCCCTGAGCTAGAGTCGTCTTTTCAATTAATGTGGACTCTGCTTCTTCTCCATAATTTAGATAATCCCACCTTTTGAGAGATTTTAAATGATTGTCTCTCCTCGTTTGCTGGTCAACAAGCAGAAATGCATTTGCTGAGAGTAGTACATCCAGCAATATGAAAGGCCCATGCTGAGAGTTTGGACTCAACATATGATTATCTGATATACTCATTGATTTCTGAATACTTTGGATCACATATTTTGCTGAGAGCTTGGACTCAACATTCGATCCTTTGATCTGCAGTGATCTTAGCATTCCTTAAACCTTTATGTGTTTATCTGCTGAGAGCTTGGACTCAGCATACGACTTGGTCTTTGAAGGTCTTTTTATTCCGTACACAATGAGCATCTGCTGAGAGCTTGGAATCAGTAGTCAACAAGAGTATGCTAAGATAATTTGCTTAGCTGTCTATAGATATCTGCTAAGAGCTTGGACTCAGTAGATGAAACAGACTCTTAATAAAGTTTTGATCCTGATGGAGCAAAGAGTCTTCTTTTACTGAGAGCTTGGACTCAGTAAACTTCTTTCCAATTTCTGTTTGTTATCGCCAAATATAGCAATCAATATTAAATTGCTGAGAGCTTGGACTCAGCACTCACCGGATATCTATTGAAAGGTTAGGTTCAGCAGTTCTTCTAGACTCTTTTGATTTCTTGAATCTTTTAAGTTCAAGAGTCTACACTGAGAGCTCAGACTTAGTAATCGTTGGGAATTTGCTGAGAGCTTGGACTTAGCATTCAGCAGAGAATAGTTTGCTTGAAAAAAAAATCATCGATTCAACTATCAAGCACTCTGCTTCCGACTTAATGTTGGGGAGACCTTTAAGAAATTCCTATTTTCTGATTTTCCTTTACATTTTTGAATCTTTTACCAAGAAAATTATAAGAACTGTAGATAGGATTCTATTTACACAAGGAGTGTAGTGATCTAGCATTTTGATTTAGGCAGTTATATCGTTTAAGACAACAAAGTATTGTCATCAAAACGAGCATTTTATTGATACAATTGATTTACAAGAGTTACACTTCGCAAAATATAATGCTACAAATTTAAAATGATCAATTTGTCTTTGGACTACTCCGAATAACTCCTTTGCTAGATCTGCTCCTTCTTGGTCTTTTCCCCGAGCTCATTGCTACAAGTCACCCCACTTGCGCATCAATGTCTTTACTAAGGCTGAGAGATATCCAGCTTCAAGTTCATTTTCTACCTCCTTGAAATTGCGCTCCTTCCTAGATATCTCTTCGGCTTCCAGCCTTCTGATTCTCGTATGGACAACACACGGAAGAAAATCTGAATCCAGCAGATCTCGCCATCTGCTTGGATCGGTGCTCTTGTCCACATCTCTCATCAACACCTGGTGCTTATAGATGTTTCCTACTTTGTAGGATGGGTAACATCTGCAATACCTGCATGCTCGCAATTAGTCTCGGATATCAAGCAGATGCATTCGTGTTGCATCTACTCTATTTCTGAACCTTGATCATGGAAGAAGAGATTAGGTTATAATTTGGGAACCCACACCCAAAGGTGTTCCCAAAGTTTGTGACTAAGGAATATCCATCTTCAGACCCACCTTACAAGCTTATATCTTTCCAACAATATAGCTGTCATGAACCGCCTATCTCCGTTCGATTCTAATATTAGAAAACTCATCGTCAAAGGTGAACCGAGAATTGAGAGAATATTCTTAGATATGATCTCTGTGAAGATTACAATTCCTCCTCTCAATTTGGAGACTTCCAAGTCACATTGCTCGAACCCATTCTGAAGGTATTCTAGTGAAATGGTAAAGGAAGACATTTATGGTTTTTCTCGAGCAATAGGGTATAATCGAAGAGAATGAAGGGCATATGATGGGTTTGGGTTTCAAAGGTTTTGGATATGAGTTTTCTAAGAAGACTATCCTCCCCTTATATAGAGGTACTCGTTCTAGAGACTTGTTCAACCAATCACTTCATCTGCCTTGGGAACCGACGGTTTCATTATGACTTTCCACGTGGCCATTCGAGACCCTATTTTTGGAACTAAATCATCTCAAGCCTTGAACAAAATCTTAAGTAATGATAGCGAATATCAATCGTCGCTTCGTCATTGATGATGATCTTACTTGATACATCGGTTGAGTATCCCAATATTTATTCCCTTATTTGATACATGCAGTTGCATATTGATCAGACCACAGTGAGATGTGTTCTTCTGTCTGACTTAAGAAGAATCAAGATCTCGATACTTGGTTGAGTCTGAATCTTAACGAAGGTTCAGAAGTATGCACAGGCTGTGATGGAGATCCCGGTGGGATGAAAGAAAATGATTAATTGAAGATCATTTGAAGATTAATTTTTGACTTTTAATTTTGAATTAATTCAGTTTTTAAATTTTAGTATTTAGTTTATTTAAGTTTTAAATTTTAGTCATTGATTATAAAAAAATAGTATTTCATTTTCGAAAATTAAGAGTCTTTTCTTTTTCAAAGATATTGAGATATACTTGTTGTATATCTTAATAGATTTGATATGCTTTTTAGATTTGATTTCCTTATTAGATTAGGGTTTTGAGTTGCCTATATATAGGCCTTATTTTGGACGATTTAATTCAGTTTTTAATAAAATTTGTGAGATTGTCTCCTTAATTATTCTGAAGCTCACGAATTCTAGTAGCTCTAGAATGCGAAAATTCTGACTTATCAAATGAAATTCCACAGCTGTTTGTGGCGTCTTCACTATATCCTTCATCGTGAGCCGAGTTACTTTTTAAGTTGTAGGGGCTTGTTCTCGTTCTTGCCTACGGTTCTCTGAGGGTTGATTCATAGGCGTTGGATTTCCCATCGTATCTGTTCAAGTCATGTCATCGTACATTTTTGGTTCATCGATTCTAGGCTGCGATCTTAACCTACTGGTGTCATTGTGGTATCTAGAACCAGGTCGTGTCCTTCTTTTCTTTCCTATTCAATTTAATTCCGTATCATGTTTTGAGTCGTGTGTCAAAAATACAAAACAAAAAATAAAAATCGAGTATTATCCATCGTGTTCTTTGTCGTCGCATTTGCATATCGAGTCTTTTTTTCATTTGTGTCTGCTAGTGTCATCCCTAATTCGTGTATATGATTCTTAAGTCGTGCCTAGTTATCTTGATTATGTCTTGTGTGGGTCGAATTATCTCAGTTTTCTGTTCGTGTTTTGGGATTGATTGTGTCTGATTTTCTTTTTCTTGCGATTGGGATATATTTGGGATTAGGGTATCTTGAAAGATATTTACATTCATATCATATCTTTACACCCATATCCATATCAAATAATATCCTTCCATCCTTATCACATAAATATCTATCCATATCCTATCATTACCTTTCGTGTCTTATGTATTAGTTGAAAAAAAGAGTTTTTGGCATTTTTTGCCATTTTCGTTATTTTTTAGTTTGATTTCTAGGCTCATGGGGGTCTTCTTGTGGTCCTGGGAAAATTCAAAATTTCTGGGCCAATTTTTCGAAATTTGAATTTTTTGGGCCGAAAATTTATGTTAATTCTAGTAGTGTCCGTTAGATTCCTTGTGTCATTTCGAGTTTTTCCGTCTAATTACTGTATAACATTTTTTTGTATTTCCGGTTCATTTAATTTTATCATTTTGAATTTTTTTTCCTGCATTTGGGGATTTGAGGTTTTTGAGCTTTTCAGAAGGAGAATTTGAGTGGTAAAAGGCAAGAGTGGGTGAGATTAATAGAGGGAATTGAAAAAGCCATATTCACTTGAGTGATACACGAGCGTGAGTGATTAGCATCTTGAGAGATACACGAGCGTACGTGAGGTGCTGAGGTCCCTTTTCTTTTATCTAACCTTTCTTGCAGGTATGACGAAAAGTAATCAAGATGAGTTATTTGGCGACGAAGATGATACTACTATTGCTGGCCAACTCAAGTGCATGATGGAGGGTTTCAAATCTGAATTGAATAGGATTTTGAGGAGTAAGATGGCGGCAATGCATCAACGAATCAATGTTCTCGAGTCTTCTGTTGCTCAAAGGACTCAACGAGAATATACTGGCAGTTATGGGAGTGTTGCAAAACGAGGATGTGGAGGTCGAGGTGGTAGAGGCTCGAATAGGAGACAGAGTCCTCAGTATGTGGAGGATGTCGATGATTCTGATGAGGAGGACTCATGTGATAACAATTTGGGGACAATTAAGATGAATATTCCGTCCTTTTAAGGCAAGAATGACCCCGAATTGCACCTGGAATGGGAGCAGAAGGTGGAGTTGATGTTCGAGTGCCATAATTACTCTGATTTGAAGAAGGTAAAGTTGGTCGCAGTGGAGTTTTCTGACTATGCTCTAGTGTGGTGGGATCAGTTGGTGAGTAGTCGGCGGAGGAATAGGGAGAGGCTTATAGAGACATGGGATGAGATGAAGGCTGTCATGAGGAGGCACTTTGTGCTGAATGACGATTAAGGTAGAAGGACAACTCAAGAGGAGGGGTAGTAAAGTTGGGCAAAATTCTACAAGCTGGAGAGAATACCAGCTTGGTAGTAGTTCTACGCCTAAATGATCTCCATGGAAAGAGGAGGAGCAACCACGAGTTGACAAGAAACCATTTGTTGCACCCCGGCCAGGTTCCAACAATCAGCGTAAATCTATTACTCCTGATACTAGGAATCGTGATCGTCGGTGTTTCAAATGTCAAGGCTTTGGGCATATTGCTGGTGAGTGCCCCAACAATAGGGCTATGATCATTCGAGAAAATGGCAAGGTGGAAACTGAGGATGAGACTGATCCTAATATGCCAGCGTTGGAGGACCCCGAAGAAGAAAAAGAGGAGATAGTGGCGCCTGCTGCACTGTCATCATTTTTGGTTCGGAGATTCTTAGAGGCACAACATCCTGTCAATGATACCGAGCAGCGTGAGAACATCTTCTATACATGTTGCCAGGTTAAGGATAAGGTTTGCATAGTCATCATAGATAGTGGGAGTTGTACAAATGCAGCGAGTTTAACCATGGTGGAGAAATTAGGCTTACCTATGCTCAAACATCCAAAGCCTTATCATTTGCAGTGGTTAAATGACAGTGGAACGATTAAGGTGACGAAGCAAGTGAATTTTTGTTCAACATTGGAAAATATGTGGATGAGGTTCTTTTTGACGTAGTTCCGATGCAGGCTAGTAATGTTTTGTTGGGTCATCCATGTCAATTTGATAGAAATTCGCAGCATGAGGGGTTTACAAACAAATACTCATTTGGGTATAATAACAAACAATTTTGTCTTGCTCTACTTACTCCAAATCAGGTTCATGAAGACCAAGTGAAGATGCAAAAATAAGTGGATGCTGGACCGAAGCTGGCTGGAGAGAAGAAAGATAACTGTGTGGTGAGAAGTTCTTTTCTAGCAAGACAATGTGATTGGAGTTGGCGTGAGGATTTGAGAACAAATCCTTTTGAAGAGGAGGGATTCGATGGAGATCCCGGTGAGATGAAAGAAAATGATTAATTGAAGATCATTTGAAGATTGATCTTCAAGTTTTAATTTTGAATTAATTCAATTTTCAAATTTTAGTATTTAGTTTATTTAAGTTTTGAATTTTAGTCATTGATTTTTCAAAAATTAATATTTAATTTTCAAAAATTAAGAGTCTTGTCTTTTTCAAAGATATTGAGATATACTTGTTGTTTATCTTAAAATATTCGATATGCTTTTTAGATTTGATTTCCTTATTATATTAGGGTTTTGAGTTGACTATATATAGACCTTATTTTGGACGATTTAATTCAGTTTTCAGTTTTTAATAAAATTTATGAGATTGTCTCCTCAATTATTCTCAAAGCTCACGAATTCTAGTAGCTCTAGAATTCAAAAATTCCGACTTATCAAATGGAATTCCGCAACCATTTGTGGCATCTTCGATATATCCTTCGTCGTGAGCTGAGTTGCTTTTTTAGTTGTAGGGGGTCGTTCTCGTTCTTGCCTACGGTTATCTGAGGGTCGAGTCATAGGCATTGGATTTCCCATCGTATCTATTCAAGTTATGTCATCGTACGTTGCCAGTTTGTTGATTCTAGGCTGCAATCTTAACCTACCGGCGAGGATCATACCAGGCTGTATGTCACTTTAACTTGCCATGGTGGAGAGCCCGATTAATGTGCTCGTATATACGCATCTTCGATGACAACAGTTTGTGTAGAACTTTCTGATGACTGGAGCTAGATTATCATATCCGACTATTAGGATGGGGACATTCCCTTAGGAGCTCAATAAGGTTCATCTTGCTGAAGTCATGCAGGTTGATTAAGTTCAAGCATAGCTGATAAGGTTTGAGTGGTACTACACAGGATAATAAGAAATTAATTAATTATGTGAAGCTTGTTAGAGCTCTAATTAATTAATGAATGTCCAGTAACCTTAAATATTGGGATTCACCAAGTCGAACCTTAATCAGCCTGCAGGACTTCGGCATGATGAACCTTATTGAACTCCTCAGGGAATGTCCCCATCCTAATACCCTGATATGATAATCTTACTCCAGTCATCAAAACATTCTACACAAACTGCTGTCACCCAAGATGCGGATATACAAGCACGTTAATCGGGCTCTCCACCATAGCAAGTCAAATTGACATACAACAAGTGCATACTTCTGAACCTTCATTAGGATTCAGACTTAATCAAGTGACGAGATCTTGTTTCTTCTTAACATCTCACTGTGGTCCGATCAATACACAACCACACATACTAGCATATCAAGTGATCAAGATAAATCACTTCTTTCCGACTATGGTGCAGCCTACACCAACAGACTAATCCTCAACGCTATCTCGGTTATGAGAGTCATGCGATTTGGGTCTAGTATGCATGTTAAATCGATATCTTGTAGCTAGAGTTAGAATTTGTGGTTAGTATCTTAGAAGAATATGAGGATATAATGCAATTGCTGCTTCCCTATCCTTGGTAGATGGCTTGTCTAAATCTTTCACTAATTATTAATTTCATGTGTCTAAGGATTCCTGACATAGTATATTATTAAAGGATTGGGCTGAACTCGTTGAGTTAGGCCTGGTAGTCTGGTTTAGGGTCACATCGTAAACATCTATGGGTGTAGCTTGTAGTGGATTCCTTGGGCTATTAGTGGAAACTATGTATTGATTTATCAAAAGGTTACAATGCATTCTTGTTTCAAATGTTATGTGTGTATGTTCTTATTTGATCCTTTATTTGTTTTAGATATGTCTATATCTACTGTTGATCATATTCTCGCTCTCAACCCTTTAATTGGTCTTAATTTCCTTGAATGGAGTTTCTGCATCAAACTCATTCACTATCTTATAATTGAAGCATATGTTCTTTTTATGGATCCACTTGTCCCTAGCTATGATGAAGTTTCTGAACTTGAACTTGAGTTTTATGATACATGGGAGCGAGCCGATGATTTTTCCCATGAGCTTATTATGGCTAGCCTATGTAGAGACTTAACGTACAAGTATGAAAACTTCAATACTGCTGGAGAAATCCAAAAAGATCTCTCAACAACTTTCGGGGAGGTGGAACAAACTATTAGCTATAGACTTGTATCTTATCTTGCATGCAAGAAAATGGTTGAAGGAAGTTAGGTGACTGCGCATGTTATGTCCATGATTGACATCATGAGATAGTTTACGGTGCGGGGAGGTAATATCAGTGTCATCCTCTTAAATTCTCTTCCCGAGTCCTTGAATGACTTAAGGGAGATTGTTGCTAGAAAGGGAGAGTATGATTTGTATAAGCTGCTCAAGGACCTTATAGCGGAGCAATCAACCATGCTTACTAGGAAAGCTATTGTGACTGTTTCTAGTTCCCACTCGACTACCCACGAGGTAGGAGATGATGGCGCAGAGAGCAAGCTCAGAAACGCGCCTAGCGAAAGCAAGTGAGCAAGGAAGTAGATGAAAGTCACTCCAGAAAAGAAGAAATGTGCTCGTTGCGGAAAGGTGTGTTGTCCGAATGCTAAAGGACAAGGTACATCATTTGTGTTGGGAAATATTCCTTGATTTATGTTGTAAATCTCCCTTTTAGATCAAATTGTAAAGGTTTTGTTGAATCAAAGCCTTAGTTAGTTTGGTCGATCATTGCCGAAATCTAGATAGTCTAGCAACTCTTGTGTAATGTCCTAATTAGGAAATATTTCGAGTTGTAATAGATTAGAAGTACTTGCACAAGATTACTGAGGGATTCGGCAATTGAAACGAAGACTTCAGAGATTCTGGATGCTAGAAGCATTCTCAGCAGTCGGAAAGATGTTCGCTGCTAGAGAAGTCAGCAGACAGAAGGAAATGACTGCTAAGGAGCTAGCAAGTCATATGCCGAAGGAACGACTGCTAGGAGTATTAGTCAGTAGTCAACCGTAAGAAGATAGCGAAATGCTGAAGGAGTCAGCATTCTCTACTACGGAAGAGATTGCTAGAAGTTATAGCAATCAAGAATCAAGACTCAAGTGATGAATACGCAACTGCTGAGGAGTCAGCAGTTGGATACTAAGACAGACTGCTAAGAAGTTCTCAGCAGTCAATAGTCAAAGATTAAATGAGTCTAGAGACTTAGCAGAGTGCTCCCAACATTCTCCGATAGAATGCTAAGCAAAGAAACACCTAGCAACAACTGCTAAGATGCCCGTTCTGACAAAAGTACAACCAAGGACGATTAACTTTCCCGAAGTAGGTGATAAAGCACTGTACACGCCGAAAAGGACGGATAAAGTAGCTACTCTTTTGGACGAAGAAGACCGTTGTGTCTAACGGGTATGGAGATTCAAGTTTTAAATCTCCAAGTATAAAAGAGAAGTCCAGACAAAGAGAACACTACTACTCGCTCTACTAAATGCATACAAGCGAAGATAGATAACTTTGACAAGCGAACATAAAGCAAAAAGAGAGTAGTCAGTTGAGAGCTCCTTAAAGACAAGAAGAATCTTAAAGCTCTCAACAACAAGTGTCGAAAATTGAATATCCGACACTACATTCAAGAGGATTCCTTGACTTCATTCAAGGATCAATCATTGGGATAACTTCCATCCTATGAAGCATCCAGCAGTCACATCTTTGAAAAGAGATTGACTATGACGGGCTGTTGCCAAAACCCCCAAGAAAGTTCAGGAAGGAACTATAAAGCTTCCATTGCAGCAAGGTTAAGTTTTACGAAGGTGCGCCCTTGACTTATCCGCAGCTGCCGACCGAGAAAATCCAAGTAACGGAGGATAGCTTTGTAGTGGCTGGCTCGAAAGCTCACCACCTGCTACAGGAGATAGGCGAATCCTTGTACTTGAATATATCTTTTTAGTGAAACTCTCAGTGTTCGACTGAGGAGTGGACGCAGATCTTTAAGGATCGAACCATTATAAACCTTGTGTTCTTGTTACTGTTTTATTGTTTCTGTTTGTTGATTTAAAACCTAACAACCCCAAGTTGCTAGAGTATCTCTGAAACAAACGTAACACCTACCTTGAGCTAAATATTTGAAGGAGAAACTAAGTGCAAGATACTTTATATTCCGCTGCATTTGTTAAGTTAGTCTTCCGCTGCTTTAACAACGACTCTGATCAGGGACCAACAAGTGGTATCAGAGCAGGAGGTCATAAGACTGACTGCTTCTGAGTCGCTTTTGACCAGATCTATATTTTCCTTGCACTGTGTTTTTGTTGTTTAGCTCAAGAACACCAAGATTGTCAAGATGAACCACACTCTTCCAAAGTATAACAAGGAGAAGTTCAACTTATGGCAGAAGATGGCCACCATTTAGCTTCAAAGTATACACCCAGAGATGGTGGGCATTCTCTCCAAAGGACCCATCAAGATAATGAACCCTAATCTCTTCGTCGTTCCAGTTGCTGAGGGGCAACTAAGAACACCTCCAATGGTCGAGAAGACGTTCGAGGAATGGATGCGAGGACAAGAAAAGAGCTCAGCTAGAGTATCTAGCAAATAAGCTCATACTAGACTGTCTACCCCCGTTGATGACAGATAAAGCTCTAGATTTTGACACGGTGGGACTTTGTGTGCGCATCTTCCCAGGAGACAGACCAAATGAAGAGAAATAAACTCCAGGTAGCCATTGATAAATATGAGTCTTTCTTTATGCTTGCAGGTGAATCCATTCAAGCGATGGAAGAAAGATTCAATACCATCGTTGGAGAGCTCCGGAACTTGGGAAAGACGTATGACAATGGGGAGATGAATAACAAGATCATTTCCAAACTCTTTCCAATGAGCGATTGGTTCGTGAAGATGACGAGTCTGAGCAAGAAAGACCTCAGCAAAATGTCAACATCTGAGGTATTCGCTCAACTTAAAGCTCATGAGTTTATAATACATCAATCGAAAAAGAACGAAGTAGCCGTGGCTCAAACTTTGTCAACAAGCGCTGCAAACTCTGAGGACTTAGCGTTCTTTGCTAAGAAAGATGATGGAAGATATAAGCTAAAGAATCCCTTCCACAATAATGAAAAATCTGCACCAACTTCACCAGCAAAGGAGGTTGCTACAACCTCAAGCTCACAACTGTAGATCTCAAGATCAGTGAGCTCGAAGAGCAGATGAGAAAGCTTCAAAAGCTCATGCTAGAAGCAAAAGCAGATAAGGAAGCCAAAGAAGCCAAGCTCACATCATCCTCTCGCCCAGCAGAAAGGAAGCCAAGGCGTGCTTCGAATGCAATTTGCCAGATCACCTAAAGCACGAGTGTCCTAAGGTGAGCAAAGAGGAAAGAGCATCTCAAACAAAGGTTTGAGAGGAGAGCTGTCAAACCAGTCACCAGAGCGCTGCTGACCAGGACCGAGGTGCCTGACATTCCTGACAATGAAGAGGAATATTACTCTTCAGAAGAAGATGATGAGGAGGCCATGCTAGTCCTTATGGCAGATTTTGTTGATGATCAGGATGCTGAAGATGAGCATAATACTGAATCGGCTCTAGCAGTCGATGCTCAGGAGGTAAATCCTACTAGCATTTCAATTCCAGCAATCATTCATCAATCGGAGGATTCTTCTTCAGATTCCGAGGATGCTTATATCACTAAGATTTTAGTAGAGTTTTCAAAAATGTATGCTATTAAAAATGCTATTGTGGGAGAGAACATATCACTGAAAACCAAAGTTGCATCTTTGACCGAGGAAGTCGAAAGACTAAGGTCCGATAGTGAGGAACTTTTGAAACTCAAAGCTGATTTCTCCAAGCTTGCTGAAAATTTTCAAAATATTGAAAAGGAGAATCTGGCTTTGAAGAATAAGCCCAATAAGGATTGCATTTGTGCTTACACATCCAACAAGACAGTTCTAAATGCCATTGTTAGCCAACAGAGACATCACTCAGATAAATCTGGAGTGGGGCTTGGTTGTGTTAAAGCAGTGGGAAAATCCTCTAAGGAAGTTTTGAGTAGAAATGCTGAATTTTCTAAGCAGAAAAAGATTTCATTCGTTTCTGCTGGAAAAGATAATGCTGAGAACGGTAAGGAAAAGACAATTGCTGAGTCGTCAGCTGCTAAGCATGCATCTGCTGGATCTCAGCAGAGTACCCAGAGAATTCCTGCTACGCCACACTCCGCAGTGTCTAGGATAAATGTTGAGCATTATGCATCCAATGCTAGGACAGCAAATCCTACCTTCAATAGGGGCAAGCAGGTTGGATACCATGCTGTAAGACCACCGTATTAGAAATACACACCACATAGGAGGAACACCTATGTGAGGCCTGAGTCCAATCATTTTCCTTTTCAAAGGACTGTGAAGGCTAAGCACACTACTCCACCTCGTTCGAATTATGCAAAATTTGCTTATCCAACTAAGGTCGAGAAGGTTGCTAAAGGTGATATCAAGAAGAAAATCTTGAAGATCACTAAGATGTGGGTTCCAAAAGGAACCATGACCCATGCTAATTCTGCAGGACCCGATGCTAAGCGGATACCTAAACAAAATTTTTGATTTTTGCACGAACATGATCCAAGAACTAAGACATCAGACATGTCAAATGAATGGATCCTAGATAGTGGCTGCTCAGGACACCTGACGGGGCGAGAAGAGTTATTCTCAGAACTTCAAAGAATTTATGGCCCCACAGTCATGTTTGGTGATAGTAGCAAAGGTCAAGTGATTGGAAGAGGATGCATCAATCAAGATGGAATGAGAATCATCAACGTTGCTCTCGTCTCCAACCTCAAGCACAATCTACTGAACATCAGTCAACTATGTGAAAATGGGTACAATGTAAACTTCATTAACACTGGATGTGAAATTGTTGACAGTGCTACAGGTGAAGTGAAGCTAAGAGGCATCCGCAAGGGTGGCCTATACACTGTTGATTGGCAAAGTGGCCAACAACATTCATGCTTCGTACAATTAAACAAGGAAGAGACAAATTGGCTATGGCATAAGAGGTTAACTCATCTGAACTTTAAAACCATTAACTACCTAGCCAAGCATCAACTTGTTGTAGGATTGCCTGAGGCGACCTTCAGAAAGGAAGGCATATGTAGATCTTGCCAGCAAGGGAAGCAGACGAAAGCATCCTTCAAGATAAACCCGGAGAAGGCCACTTCTGAGAGAATCATTGAGCTATTGCACATGGATCTATTTGGCCCAGTCACTCCAGCCAGTGTAAGTAAAAAGGTTTATACTCTTGTGGTTGTTGATGATTTTTCCATGTATATGTGGGTCAGACTGCTAAGGACCAAGGATGAAGTAAAACTCATCCTACCAGAGTTGATCCTCAAGGAGCAGAATAGCAAAGAGGTCATCGTTAAAAGGATTAGATCAAACAACGGGACTGAAGTTTGCAATGGCATCTTAATGGATTTTTGCACTGAAGCTGGAATCGGGCACGAGAAATCCACTGCTAGGACTCCCCAGTAGAATGGTCTAGCAGAGAGAAGGAATAAGACCTTGAAGGAAGCAGCGATCGATGCTCGCCGATTCTGAGTTGAGTGGAAAGTATTGGGGCGAAGCAGTTATGACTGCCTACTACACTCAGAATAGGAGTGCAATCAATGGAAGATTCAACAAAAATCCTTACGAAGTGTATAATGATCGTAAGCCTTCTCTGACTCATTTTCGTGCTTTTGGTTCGACGTGTTATATTCATAACAATGGGAAGTCGAAACTTAACACTTTTTTGCCTAAGTCCGATGAATGTGTGTTCCTTGGATATGGACATCCTTCTTACAAAGGCTATAGAGTGTTAAACAAGGCGACTTAAGTTGTGGAGATAACATGCAATATTATTTTTTATGAGTCTACCTTAGTGCGCAGGATTTTAAGAGAGAAAAAAGATGACAATCATGAGACTAATGATGTCCATGGTCAATCTATCTTGAATTCCTACGAAAATATACAGATTGATCCAACTAAGTAAATGAATGATTGTAATCAAATAATTGCTGAGGATAATAGTCTAGCAGACAACATTCCAGCAGGCGATGCTAGCAATGCAACCCCAGCAACCAGCAATCCAAGACCGAGATGGCTACGTGATCATCCTTTAGAAGCTATCATTGATGACGTCAATGATCCAATAACGACACGACAAGGAAATGTGATGCTAGCATGTTACATATCGCATGAAGAGCCTACGAAGATTGAAGATGCTCTACAATCTACAGATTGGGTGAATGCTATGCAGGAGGAGCTAGCTGAATTCACGCGCAATCATGTCTAGGATCTAGTAGACAGACCCGAGCATCAAAGCGTTATTGGAACAAAGTGGGTTTTCAAGAACAAGAAATATGAATTAGGAACAATCGTCCTAAATAAAGCGCGTCAAGTAGCCAAAGGATACAGGCAATGCATAGCCCGACTGGAAGCAATAAGGTTGTTTCTCGCATATGCTGCCCACAATGAGTTTTCAGCCTTGCAGATGGACGTGAAAAGTGTCTTTCTTAATGGTGAGCTCAAGGAAGAAGTGTATGTTGAGCAACCACCGGGCTTTGAACAAGGAAACCAAGTTTATAGGCTCAGGAAAGCCTTATATGGTTTGAAGCAGGCACCACGGGCAAGGTATGGAACTTTGTCCAAGTTCCTGCTAGACAATGGATTCAAGAAAGGGAAGATCGATCAGACTCTTTCAAATCAAGGATGAAGGAAGTATTTTACTTGTGCATATATATGTCGATGACATTATCTTTGGCTCTAAGAATCCAAACTTGTGTGAAAAGTTTTCAGAGCTAATGCAAAGTAATTTCCAGATGAGCATGATGGGGAAGATGTCCTATTTTTTGGGACTTCAAGTTCAACAATCTAGCGAAGGGATCTTCATACACCAGAGGAATTATACAAGAGATCTTATTGCTATGTATAGTCCGGAGAAGACAAAGAGATTACAGATTCCAATAAGCACGAGCTAGATTTCTCTTGATGAAGGAGGAGAACCTGTGAATCCTACTCTTTATAGAGGTATTATCGGATCCTTGCTTTATCTAACAGCTGGCAGACCAGATATTTCATATGCCGTTGGAGTTTGCGCGAGATATCAAGCAAATCCTAAGAAGTCACATTTGGATACTGCTAAGCGGATAATCCGATACCTCAAGTGCACAGAAGGTCTAGGAATCTGGTATCCAAGGTCTGATGGGCTAGCACTCAGTGGATATTCAGACTCAGACTTTGGAGGGTGCAAGATTGATTGAAAGAGCACGAGTGGCACCTGCCAATTCCTTGGACACAAGCTAATAAGTTGGTTTAGCAAGAAGCAGCACTTTGTGGCGACGTCTACAACCGAAGCAGAATATGTAGCAGCCACAAGCTGTTGTGCGCAAGTGTTGTGGATTCGGCAGCAACTACAAAATTATGACATTGCTCCAGAAATCGTGCCGATTTATTGCGACAACAACAGTACTAGGTGCATTACAAATAATCATGTTCATCATTCTAGGACGAAGCACATTAACATTCGACATCACTTCATCAGAGATCATCAAGAGAAGAAAGATATCGATGTACAAGCACAGAAGATCAACCTGCTGATATCTTCACTAAGCTCCTTGCTGAGGCCACATTTAAGGAATTATGTCTGAAGATAGGCTTCATGGAGTTAAAAGAAGTTGTGGATTAATGAGTTCTAACTCTCATTCTTTCTGGATTTCTTGGATTTTTGGAGAAGAAGGAGATAAATGTATCATAGCTTACGTTTTTGAGATGCTGATGTTTGTTGTTGAAGTTATTGTTGCTAAGCAATTGTTTGCTGAGTGCAAGCTCTCAACAGATCCTAAGTAGTGTGATATTACACTATGTAATATGCTACAAGTGGTTCAGATGTTTGTTAGAGGTCGAATGTTGAGTCCAAGCTCTCAACATTTCGTCAGAATGCTATGTTATAATATTCAGCAAATAGCAACAAGTGGGACAGACGGTTGCTAGGAAATATTTGCTGAGTCCAAGCTCTCAGCAAACAATATGAGAATGCTAGAGTATATGATTGCTAGCACTTGAATGCTGAGTCCAAGCTCTCAGCAATCTCCGACTTTCTCTAAAAATTCAAAGCGCGGATATTTTGAATTTCAAATCCACTAAGTGTACGTAACACGATGCATTTAATGCGTGCAACTGGCTGCGACAAACCAGGAGTTGACACATCAAAAGCACTCGAGCATTTTGGGGCGGGGACACCATACGAAGAGTCTTGGATCTCCTGAACCGTCGATTGAATCTGAAGCGGTGTTCCCCCAACCATCAGATCTAGCACTCAGAAGGTATAAACACCATACTTCGTCAAATTTGAAAACCTTCTACACTTTGAATAATTCTAAATCCCTAGATTTCAAGCTTTCCAAAATTCCCAATCTCTCAAAATTCCTTTGATTCTCTAAAAATTTCTCAAACATGTCTACCAATCCTGAATCCTCTAGTTCTACCCAAAAGTCTGAGAACCCTCCTAAGTTAACCCTACGTCCTATTGATGGCACGCCACTTCATGAGAGGCATGCACCCAGGTTCACAATGATCGTCAAGAAGGAGGACATTGATGATTCGATTCCATACGCTCGCCTAGTTACTCTTGCTAGGAAGAAGGAGCAGTCTGGGCTCTCCAATGCTCAGAAGAGAGCGGCCCAGATCATGAAGGACAGAATCCTGTACACGCCTCTTGCTGCTGTACAGTTTCCAGACTGGGTAATGAACACCTTGGCTAAGGAGCAGGTAGTTCAATATTTCTCCGTTGAACCTCTGAGGTTTCACCCTCATATGGTTTCTGAATTCTACGCCAGAGCAATTATAGCAGATGATAACAAGTCATTCACGACCTCTATTTTCGAAAAAATCATTACTGTGACGACTGAGGTTCTTGCCAAGACGTTCGGACTTTGCAACTCAGGCAAACGGATCGCCACCTACAAAGTTGTAAATACAGATGAAATGTAGGCCAAGTGGGAACAATGGAAGAAGCCCGAAGTGATAGAGGACGCGAAGCATCCGTGGAAGGTTGCAACGCCGACAAATCAGTTTAAGGAGGATTTTAGACTCCTTGCTGATTTGGTCATTAAAATGTTCCAGTGCGATGTCGGGTCATACTCGGAACTCCCGGCAAAGAAATATGTCGTGATGATGGCATTAGTTGATGAAGTTCAAGGGAACTGGACACAGTTCTTTTTCGAGCATTGGTTGGACCACGCGAAGAAGAATCTGAAGATTAAGAAGGATGGAATTTTCATGTCCAACGTCAATTTTGGACTAAAAATCAGTAAATTTATTGAGATAATCTTTCAGAAGGACGAGCTTGACAGGGGTGAGTCGTTCCTCCCTACTGACTTCATCCCACAGACGAAGAAGCAACCGGCCCCTGCTGATATGTCCCGCCCACGAATACTAAAGGGCAAGTCAAATGTCAACCCCAATGAGCCTACCTCTGAGGATGATGAGGATCCTACAACTCAAGCCGTTCAACAGTTGGAGCAAGCAATCCCCATGACTGCTGAGGAGATTGCTGCTGTTAGGAAAGCTGCGGAGATGGAGAGGTGTTTTCAAGATGTTACTGACATCGAGAAGTTAGGAGATCTTCATGTTGAGCAGATAGAAGAGATTCTTTCTAAGAAGCAAGAAGAGCAACCTGCTCAGATTTTGAGCTTGCAACTGCGATTCCCAAACGGAAGAGGACAGACGATTCCTCTCCTGAAAAGAAGAAGCGTACACGAAGGAGGCTTGTCAAGACTACTAAAAAAGAAGCTACTGAGAAAGAAGCCGCTGCGAAAGAGGCTGCTGAGAAGACTCCCGCTGCTGAGGAGCAAGGGAACATCCGTCCACTTTCTGCTAAGCCTCTCTCCGAGAGATTGAAAGCTATAAGGGAGAGAAACAGGAAGAGGAAGTTGGACAGGCAGGTGCAAGAGAGGAAGAGGTACAAGAAGGAGATGGAACGAATTACATTTGAAGCAAGTTAATGCAATTTTGAGCAAGTGAAGCAGGCTGCTGAGGAGCTTGCTGCTAAGAAGGCTACTGATGAGCCGGCAGCAAAAGAAGCTGCTCAGTTGCTAGAACAAGCAGCTACTGAGGCTGCTACGCTACGCAAAGAGAAAGGAAAAGCTAACCGGAGAAGCTTCCCCCCTCTAACTGATAAAGATGCTCTGTCTGATAATGAGCTTAACATTCTACTGAACGAAGGAGTCTTTGATGCTCGTGAGCGTCCTGAAGGCCAGGGAAGCCTTGTCATCAGAGAGGCTGCTGCTGTGCAGGGCATTAGCAGTAGTACTCCGCCTGAGGGACATCAAGCTTTAGATGTTGGACCCTCTGGGTCAGGTATGAATGCTGAGCAAGGTGCTAGCATTGCTGACGGAGGTGCTGAAGTCTTGCATGCTGAGGAGAGGCCCAGCAGTGGAGGAGCTGAGGGACCAAGTGCTGAGGAGGGTCCTAGCACTGCTATTCCTTCGTTTGTTAAGGAACGTATGCAGGAAGATGAACTAGATGAAGGGTTCTTAGCCTCTTGCTATTCCGAATCGGACTTCGATTGTGAATTTGAAGATGTCTATGATGCTCGCTTTCTAAGAAAGATTCTGACTGGCAACAACGAGACATTGCAAGTTCATTTCAAAGGAATACCAGGCCGTCTATTCAAGACAAGGCGGGTAGCGCAATGGTGTGCGCCAGTATTTCTTGAAGAAGAGGTAAATTCCAACCTCTTCTCTATGGTTTTTGAAATAGAAGAATTTGTGTTGGCTGAGATAGAGCAAGACATTGCTAATATCTTTTATGTTGAGTTGGATGAGAGCACCACAGAAGGGAAGTTGTTAAGCAAGAATTTTGGCGTTGGAGGATGTATGATTACATCATGCATCAGCTATGCTTTGAAGAGAGAATGCTGATAATCACCACGAAGGGCCTCAACTTCTGGAGGAAGGAAGAGAAATGGGCAAACGATTGGATCAATCAAGTGCCCGGGACCAAGCAATTCTTTGATAAGCAAGTCCTAGCAAGAATCCAAGCTATTCGTGGCCATCGGTTGTTCTCTACCTCTCAATCCTTGCCGAAGTCAAGCTTTGCTCCAGATGATTACTCTGATGCTCGTATTGAGCTATCCAAGCGACAGGCCAAAGCAGCTGTTGAGTACAGAAGGCGTCAGGCCGATAATGAATCTCAAAAGAAGGGAAGGCTGATGGTTAGAATGGCTGCTGCTAGAGAGCAAGAGGATCTAGTTTAGAACCAGAGCCGTGAGCTGACTGTACATCATGACAGAGCGGCAGAAATGCTTGCATTTTTTCTTGGAAGAAGAAATTTTGGTAGTGGCTAGAGCCATGGAGGAGGCATGGAGGATTGAAAAAACCGAGCGCATGGCAGATGAGGCTCACTACTTGACTACACATGCCGATGAAGCAGAGGCTGCTGACCTTGCTGAGGCACAAGCGAAGGCCTGGATAGCAGAGGAAGTAGTGCGCATGGCAGAGGAGGCTCACTACTTGACCGCACTTGTAGAAACAGCAAAGGCATTTGAACTTGTTGAGGCCATGGAGAAGGTCTGGAAAATAGAGGAGCCCGAGCGCATACACGAAGAAGCTATGTACATGGTGGCCCAAGGTGAAGTTGATACTCTAATGGCAGAAGCTGAGTCTCTTACAGGCGGAGAAATGGTGCTAACAACTTCTTCATTTGATGTTCTCCCTGTAAGCTCTCTTGACTTTCATTCCTACCTTGATCACGCTGTTCACTTTGCCCTCCAACATGCTCTATCCACTATTATTCCCCTGGCCATCAATGAACGAGTGGCTATGGAGGCTGCTGATATAATGAAAGAAGTGGAGGAAGTAAGGAGCGAAGTATCTGAAGTCAGAGCAGAGGTAGCTGAAGTGAAAAGTGATGTATCTGGCGTGAAGCAGAGTATGGAAGTGATGAAAGCGGAAGTAGCAGACTCCCAGCAAAAGCTTGTGCAAAGTGTTACCTCATTCTCAACCACCTTTTTGGCTGCAATCAAAGAGGGGGGACAGGGGAGAATTGCTGAAGCAGAGAAAAGAAGGAAATTGTTGCTGCTGAAGAAGATAGGAGACTTGCTGAGGAGGAGCTAAAAAAGAAGGAGATGGAGCTGAAGCTAAAGAAGGTTGAAATGGAAAACGAGAAGCTTGCTAAGAAGCTGGAGAGGGAAGCTGCTGAACGCGAGGCAAACAAAGCATTCTACGACAAGTTCGTGCAGATGGCTATGAACAAATTTGATGAGTATGACAAGAAGAAGCCTGCTTCCGACTCCTGAGCTCAATTGAATATCTTAGCAAGATTTTTTGTAATCTTTTTGTCTTGATCAATTTCATTTGTACATGTAAACTCTCAAATCATAAACGCGAGGCAAACAAAGAATTCTACGACAAGTTCATGCAGATGGCTACGACAAGTCCCTTTTAGATCAAATTGTAAAGGTTTTGTTGAATCAAAGCCTTAGTTAATTTGGTCGATCATCGCTAAAATCTAGATAGTCTAGCAACTCTTGTGCAATGTCCTGCTTAGGAAATCTTTCGAGTTGTAATAGATTAGAAGTACTAGCGGAAGATTGCTGTGGGATTCAACAATTAAAATAAAGACTTCGGAGATTCTGGATGCTAGAAGCGTTCTCAGCAGTCGGAAAGATGTTCGCTGCTAGAGAAGTCAGCAGATAGAAGGAAATGACTGCTAAGGAGCTAGCAAGTCATATGCTGAAGGAACGACTGCTAGGAGTATTTGTCAGCAGTCAGCAGTAAGAAGATAGCGGAATGCTGAAGGAGTCAGCATTCGCTACTACGGAAGATATTGCTAGAAGTTATAACAATCAAGAATCAAGACTCAAGTGCTGAATACGCAACTGCTGAGGAGTCAGCTGTTGGATACTAAGACAGACTGCTAAGAATTTCTCAGCAGTCAGCAGTCAAAGAGTAAATGAGTCTAGAGACTTAGCAGAGTGCTCCCAGCATTCTCCAATAGAATGCTAAGACAAGAATCACCTAGCAACAACTGCTAAGACGCCCGTTTTGACAAAAGTACAACCAAGGACAATAAGCTTTCCCGAAGTAGGTGATAAAGCACTGTACACACCGGAAAGGACGAATAAAGTAGCTACTCTTTTGGACGAAGAAGACCGTTGTGTCTAACGGGTATGGAGATTCAAGTTTTGAATCTCCAGATATAAAAGAGAAGTCCAAATAAAGAGAACACTACTACTCGCTCTACTAAACGCATAGAAGCGAAGAAAGATACCTTTGACAAGCGAACAAAAAGCAAAAAGAGAGTAGTCAGTTGAGAGCTCCTTAAAGACAAGAAGAATCTTAAAGCTCTCAACAACAAGCGTCGAAAATTGAATATCCAACACTGCATTCAAGAGGATTCTTTGACTTCATTCAAGGATAAATCATTGGGATAACTTCCATCCTAGGAAGCATCCAACAGTCACATCTCTGAAAAGAGATTGACTACGACGGGCTGTTGACAAAACCCCCAGGAAAGTTCAGGAAGGAACTATAAAGCTTCCATTGCAGCAAGGTTAAGTTTTACGAAGGTGTGCTCTTGACTTATTCGCAGCTGCCGACCGAGAAGATCCAAGTAATGGAGGATAGCTTTGTAGTGACTGGCTCGAAAGCTCACCACCTGCTATAGGAGATAGGCGAATCCTTGTATTTGAATATATCTTTTTAGTGAAACTCTCAGTGTTCAACTGAGGAGTGGACGTAGATCTTTAAGGATTGAACCACTATAAACCGTGTGTTCTTGTTACTATTTTATTATTTCTGTGTGTTGATTTAAAACCTAGCAACATGAAGTTGCTAGAGTATCTCTGAAACAAACGTAACACCTACCTTGAGCTAAATATTTGAAGAAGAAACTAAGTGCAAGTTACTTTATATTCCGCTGCATTTGTTAAGTTAGTCTTCCGCTGCTTTAACAACGACTCTGATCAGGGACCAACAATTTGCATATGTAACAGAAACATGTTTAGCATCTATGTATACTCATTCGTGGGTAGTGGATACTGGAGGTATTGACCATATTTATTACACTATGCAGGGGTTCACGCCGAGAAAGGTGCTGAAGGATGACGAGGTTACCAACACAATGGGGAATGCAGCGTGAGTCAGTGCAACAACTATTGGAGATTTCACCTTGTATTTGATGATTCTGTTTTGACTTTGAGAGACGTTTTATATGTGCCGGATTTCTAGCAGAACCTTATTTCAGTTTCTAAACTTTATTGTGATGGATATTCAGTTTCTATCATTGGTAATAATGTTGTTATCTATCTTGGAACACAGATTAACTCTCTCAATGTCATTAACTATTATCATAAATCTCTCGTGAATGTTGCATGCAATTCATCTACAATCGATAATCCTTAAAATAAAGTTTTCTTATTCTGATTCAGATCTTAGATATCTCTGGCACTTGAGACTTGGCCACATCATCTCGAAGCGCATTCAACAACTTGTAGATGATGGTATTTTGGACTCAGTCTGACCTGTCCTTATGAAGTCTACGAATCATGTAACAAGAGAAACATATCATCTAGGCCTTTGAAGGTTAGTTAAGCTCGAGCAGAGTATGTGTTGGAATTGATCCAATATGACTTGTGTGGACCTATGTCCACGCAGGCTCGTGGAGGTTATGAGTACTTCATCACTTTTATTGACGACTACTCTAGATATGGATATGTTTACCTACTTTGCTACAAGTCTGAATGCTTTGAGAAATTCAAAGAGTTCAAGGCGGAGGTAGAAAATAAGGTCAAGATAACTATCAAGTCACTACGATCAGATCGCGGTGGTGAGTACCTCAAAAATGAATTCCTGCAATACTTAGCAGATAATGGGATTGCATCCCAGTGGACCGCACCGGGTACTCCTCAACAGAATGGTGCGGCTGAAAAAAGAAATAGGACTCCTTTATGAATGATAAGATCGATGATGAGTTGTGCAAGCCTATCCATTTTGTTTTGGGGATATGCTTTGGAAACAACGGTGTATATTTTGAACCTTATACCTTCTAAATCAGTTCCTAAGACATGCAGTGAGCTCTTTCTTGGACGCAAACCTAATTTGAGCTAGTTCAGAGTTTGGGGTTTGAAGGGATTGTTGGCAAACTGAATTGTCAATCCATAACCCAGGCTGAACATTTGATATCAAAATAAATTGTTATGCCTATGATTAATCCTAGCATGCTCCTATTGAATGGCATAACATGATTTATGTGGAATACCTGGATTGTATGAACTCTTGAATTGGTTGTGCAAGAATTTGATCTTCAATCCTCTTTCTTGTGCAATAAGATTTAATCCTACAAGATAAAGGAATTAAATCTTCTAAAATTATATGAATAATTTTGAAAACAAAGAGAGAGAAGAAAAAAAGATCATTCAGATCTGTATCCCAGTTCCAATCCAAAAATCTGGTGAAGATTCCCTCCGGATTTCATGCCTATCGAGAAGCAAAGTTTCCTGCCTCTTCTAAGATCCTTAGTCGCCCAACTGCATCTCCCAAATACTGGTTTTTTGCTTAGCAACTTATGATCTTGAGGTGTGTTGTGATCTGAGAACCTGAGGGGTATTTATGGGAGAAATGTTATCTCAGATGGGCTTGAGCTTTACATGGGCCAGACCAGAGACCAATATGCAAATAGCAAAGAAGGCCTATCAATTAATTAATTCCTATATTCAACCTAGAATATAATTAATTAATTAATATTGATTCATGCCACCAGAGAATCAATATTGTCCTACCTCTTTGCTACCACGTTATGAGGAATGAGTTGTATAGGCTTGGAAAATCCCCATATTTAAGGTTACAGACAATTATTAACTAATTTGAGCTCTGACAAGCTCCAAAATTAATTAACATATTTTATTCCTGAGTCAATCCACCCAACCATTTTTCACTTATGCTTGAACTTAATCATTCTGTAGGACTATAGCATAATGAACCTTTTGAGCTGCTCAGGGAATGTCACCATCCTATACTGGATATGGTTACCTAGTTCCAGTCATAGACAGTCATACACAAACTACTACCACCTAAGATACAAATATACAAGTTCGAATAGAACTCTCCATCTTAGTATCTCAAAGTGACACACAAATATGATTATACCTCTGTACCTTCATTAGGCATAGGAATCGATCTTAACTTAGGTCCTATTAATGTGTACCACACGTACCAGCATATCAAGCAACCAAGATAAGCCGCTTATTACTACGTATGCTGCAACCTATACGGACATTCTATTCTGTGACTGTCTCAGCTGTGATAACTATTTATATCTCGCGAGGTCAAGCAATCCATATGATCTTCTATGATCTACTATACATTGTATGATCTCCCTATCGACAAGATAAGAGGATAAAATCGTTTGCGATACATGTTTGTTAAATCAGATCGGAGATGAACATACAACATTAATGATTCTTAGTATATGAACCAATAAACCTTGTACATAATATACCAGTCATAATGCTTTCAGTATATAAATCTATCAGGGTTGTCCTACATACGTGCTGAGCATTGAACCTGACAAGTTAGAAAGTAGGTCAAAACTAATGTTGTTTATAGGGTATCCTCGGCAAATAAAAGGTGGTTACTTTAACTGTCCTGAGAGTAGAATCGTTGTTAACACCAACGCTAGATTCTTGGAGGACAAGTATGTGAGAAACCACAAGTTAAGGAGTAATGTGATTCTTCAAGAAATTAAAGATAATAATGCAATTCCCAGGGAAAGGTAACGTGCAAGCATGGGTGTAATTTCGGAGGGTACGAAACAACCAGCACGTTCGCTAGTGCAAGGTGTGGAACCATAAGTTACTACACCGACTACTGACACAACGTCAAAGCTTCGTCACAGTGGGAGAGTTATATTCCAACCTGATCGGTTTATGTTTGTGGGTGAGTCTTTGAACTTGAGCCCAAAAGATGGACATGATGACTTTAACCCACTAACATTCATCGAGGTAGTGAGTGACAAGGATGCAAAAAAATAGCGCATCACCATGAATTCGAAAATATAATCCATAACATCTATGGATGTATACAAAAAATATGTGCTACCTAATGGATCTTGAGCCTTAGGGTGAAAGTGGGTATACAAGAAAAAGAGGGGAGCGGATGGAGAAGTCACGATTTTAAAGCCAGGCTGGTGGCAAAGGGTTATAGTCAGAAAGAGGGCATAAACTATGATGAAACCTTTTCACCGATAGTTTTGCTCAAATCTATCTGGATACTTCTTGCCATAGCTGCACATATGGACATTGAGATCTTGAAAAGGGAAGTCAAAACTGTTTTTCTAAACGGTAACCTTGAAGAAGGTTGGGACATATATATGCAGCAACCCAAGGGTTATTTGCACAAAGGCGAAGAGCATCTTGTTTGGAAGCTCAACAAGTCCTTGTATGGACTTAAGCAAGCATCACGGTCGTGGAACTTACGTTTCAACAATGTTATTAAATCATATGGATTTTCATAGTTGGAAAGCGAGAGTTGCGTATACCAACTTTGCGTCAGTGGGAGCGTTGTGTTCCTTGCATTATATGTAGATGATATTCTCTTATTTGGAAACATTGTCGGGATATAATCAAACATTAATAGTTGGTTGTCCGAATAGTTCCAAATGAAGGATTTGGGAGAAGTTTGGTATATCATTGGGATCAAAGTCTTACAGGATTGTAAGAGAAGGATGAAAAGCTTATCCCAAGCATCCTATGTGGCCTTTGTGATAGCTCGATTCAGCATGCAGCTCGCCAAGAAAGGATTGCTACCTTTCAGACATGGCATATATCTTTCAAAAGGACAGTTTCTTATGACACAAAAAGAGAAAGATGAGATGAGTCTTGTGTCATATGCTTTTATAGTGGACAGTCTCATGTATGCAATGTTGTGCATGAGGCCTAATATTTGTTATGCCGTAGGCATGCTAGCAAGATATTAGTAAACTCGGGACAGATGCACTAGACTGCGGTAAAACACATCCTCAAGTATTTGAAAAGGACTAGAAACTACTGTCTAGTTTATCAAGGTGAGGATTTGTGCCCTGTAGGTTACATAGATTCGGATTTCCAAGGGGACCAGGATGAGAAGAAATCAACCTGAGGCTATGATACGATCCTCGCCGGAAGGTTTAGATCGTAGCCTAGGAACTCGAACGAATTGACTCAGACACGATGCAAAAGTAAACTTAAATTAATAATATGGGAAGATCCATTACCTTTAGATTTGAAAGCCTTCAAGTGTCGTAGTCCAGATTGAAAATCTCCTACAACCTAAGAAGCGGATTGACCCAACAACGATGGATATAGACAAAGACACCAAAAATGGATGCGACAGTCCGATTGATAAGTCAGATTTGAATTCTGTGGATGGTAGAATTCGAAAATTGAGCCTTCAGAATAAAGGAGAAAAAACCTAACAAATTTTATTAAACTGAAAACAGAATAAATTTGGTTCAAAAACGAAGTGGATGCTGGACCGAAGCTACCTGGAGAGAAGAAGTTAACTGTGTGGTGAGAAGTTCTTTTCTAGCAAGGCAATGTCAATAAACAATATCAAAACGTTTGTTTCATGACCTTGAAGCTCCCTTAAGTTCATACTTGAACTTTTTTGGCTTCTTAACAAGATGTTGCTCACCTCACTGCACATAACCTTTTTGGCTTTTGCATATATGTGTCATCACCTTTTATCAAGGTACCCGTTTGTGAAAAAAAAAAGATGATGACATCTATCTTCCAGATATTCAGGTTCATATGTGTTGTTACAGACAAAAGAATTCGAATGAATTTAAGAGTTACAACCAGTGAGAATGTCTTGTTATTTGACTTCTAAAACTTACTAGGTAATTATTCATGCATTTCTTTTCTTGTATATCATTTAATAACCTATAGCTGAAAATCTATCTCCTAATACAGACTTTGATATATAATCATAACTGTTGTTAAATCATTTATGAATCCATGATTTGACGTCATTTATATTGTATCATTTTTTTAATAGCTTCATTGTACATTCAGGGATTAGTACAATGTTGCTGGTTATTTAGGAATAAATCCAAAGCTTTTCGCACGAACTAGTATTTTTAAGCCTGTTAAGGAAACCTCCCATTGCAACGATGCTCCTTTTTGTGGTGTCAGTTATTGGTCACTTATGCTTGAATTAACAATTCAGTCTGCAACACTTAGCATAAAGAACCGTGTGACCTCGTTAGGGAATGTCACCATCCTGAAGCAGATATGCTTACCTACACGTCAACCTAAGCAGGCCACACACAAATTGCCAACACCCAAAATACAGATATAAGAGTACATGAAAGACTCGACATCCAAGCAAATCAAAGTGTGGTCAATCTATGCATGCCCCTTAGCCTTCTGTTAGGTTTAAGATCATAAAAAGTATGTTAGGGATCTGGCTCCTTCATATGTCACTGAGAGTGACACATGCACTGTTGATCCCATTAATACATAAAGATGTATCGACACATTCAAGTAGCTAGGATAAGACGTGCCGCAGCTTAAAACGACAACCTATCCGGGGACTGTCTCAACTGAGATACTATTTATATCTCGCCTGGTCAATCGAGTCATATGATCCTTTGTGATATCCTACACACCATATGGTCAACCCGATCGACAAGATAATAGGATATTATAGTTCGTTCTATGTTCATTGTTATATCAGATAGCGAGCATTGTTGATGCAACACGTATATGAAGACCAGCATATAAAATACTTAATCATATATGCTTTCAGTATACAATCCTAACACTTTTGTGTCACCGAACCACTACAAAAAAATCACTATTTAGCGATGGAAAAATCTGTCACTAGAGCTCAATATTCTAACCCAATTCAATATCACCGATGGAGTCACAACGGATTGCAACCGATGTTATTCTTGATGGAATTTTGTTTCGTAGTTAACACTAGCGATAGAATACCGAAATTTGCAACACACTTCTGTGTTAGATTCCTATAACTCCTCGTCCAACGCCAAAACATAGTTAGAGGTCGATTTCCTTCTTTTATGATCCTCGTGGAAATCTGATACCATACAACCCACATGGCACATTTATAAGCCAATGTGCCAAGGTTGAATTGATATCTATTCACTATGCCTATAGCATTACAGAAATTTGACTTCGTTCACTACCACACAAAGAAAGGTAACAGTGTTTTCTTGGCCTTATGATGAAACAAGTGACTATAGAATCAATTTAAGTGACTTGAGACACTTGAACATCCTTTCTTGTGTTCACACAAGACTTTAATCCAAAGGATGTTCCAGTATCTCATATGTCTTACCTCTGAAAATGTTCAGATTACCATCTCTTTTTGCCTGACAATATCTCCACACTGTTTACGAATGTGAAAACACTATCTACATAATGTGCAAGGAAAATCACGCTTCTGTTGACACATAACTAGTACATGAAACTCTTGTTCTCAATAAACAATATCAAAACATTTGTTTCATGACCTTGAAGCTCCCTTAAGTTCATACTTGAACTTCCTTTGCTTCTTAACAAGATGTTGCTCACCTCACTGCACATAACCTTTTTGGCTTTTGCTTATATGTGTCATCACCTTTTATCAAGGTACCCGTTTGTGAAAAAAAATAGATGATGACATCTATCTTCCAGATATTCAGGTTCATATGTGTTATTACAGACAAAAGAATTCGAATGAGTGTAAGAGTTACAACCAGTGAGAATGTCTTGTTATTTGACATAATTTGCTCACAAACCTAGACTTTTAAAACTTACTAGGTAATTATTCGGACTTTTCTTTTCATGTATATCATTTAATAACCTATAGCTGAAAAGCTATCTCGTAATACAAACCTTGAATTACAATCATAACTGCTTTTAAATAATTTCTGAATCCATGATTTGACTTCATTTATACTGCATTATTTGTTTTTAATAGCTTCATTGTACATTCAGGGATAAGTACAATGTTACTCGTAAATCTAAAGCTTTTCCCACGAATCAGTACTGTTAAGCCTGTTCATGAAACCTCCCATTGCAACGATGCTCCTTTTTATGGTGTCAGTTATAGATCTCTTATGCTTGAATTAACAATTCAATCTGCAGCACTGAGCATAAAGAACCATGTGACCTTGTTAGGGAATGTCACCATCCTGAAGCAGATATGCTTACCTACACGTCAACCTAAGCAGGCCACACACAAATTGCCAACACCCAAAATGCAAATATAAGAGTACAAGAAAGACTCATCATCCAAGCAAATCAAAGTGTGGTCAATCTATGTGTGCCCCTTAGCCATCTGTTAGGTTTAAGATCATAGGAAGAATGTTAGGGATCTGGCTCATTCATATGTCACTGAGAATGACACATCCCACTGTTGATCCCATCAATACATAAAGATGTATTGCCACATTCAAGTAGCTAGGATAAGCTCACTTATGAACTAATATGCCGCAGCTTAAACCGACAACCTATCCAGGGACTGTCTCAATTGTGATACTGTTTATACCTTTCTAGGCCAATCGATTCATATGATCCTTTGTGATCTCCTACACACCATATGGTCATCCCTATCGACGAGATAATTAGATATTATAGTTCGTTGTATGTTCATTGTTATATTAGATAGCAAGCATTGTTGATGTAACACGTATATGAAGACCAGTATATAAAATACTTAATCATATATGCTTTCAGTATACAATCCTAACACTTTTGTGTCACCGAACCACTACAAAAAAATCACCATTCAGCGATGGAAAAAATCTGTCATTAGAGCTCAATATTCTATCCCGATTCAATATCACCGACGGAGTCACAATGGATTGCAACCGATGTTAATATCCACGTTGCAAAAAATTCTTGATAGAATTTTGTTCCGTAGTTAACACTAGCGATAGAATAACAGAATTAGCGACACACTTCTGTGTTAGATTCCTATAACTCCTCCTCCAAAGCCAACGCATAGTTAGATGCCGATTTCCTTCTTTTATGATCCTCGTGTAAATCCGATACCATACAACCCACGTGGCACATTTATAAGCTAATGTGCCAAGGTAGAATTGATATCTATTCACTATGCCTATAGCATTACAGATATCTGACTTCGTTCACTACCACACAAAGAAAGGTAACAGTGTTTTCTTGGCCTTATGATGAAACAAGTGACTATAGAATCAATTTAAGCGACTTGAGACACCTGAACATCCTTTCTTGTCTTCACACAAGACTTTAATCCAAAGAATGTTCCAGTATCTCATATGTCTTACTTCTGAAAATGTTCAGATTACCACCTCTTTATGCTTGACAATATCTCCACACTGTTTCCGAATGGGAAAACACTATCTACATAATATGCAAGGAAAATCACGCTTATCTTGACACATAACTAGTACATGAAACTCTTGTTCTCAATAAACAATTTCAAAATGTTTCTTTCATGACCTTGAAGCTCCCTTAAGTTCATAGTCGAACTTCCTTGGCTTCTTAACAAGATGTTGATCACCTCACTGCACATAACCTTTTTGGCTTTTGCATATATGTGTCATCACCTTTTATCAAGGTACCCGTATGTAAAAAAAATGGATGATGACATCTATCTTCCAGATATTCAGGTTCATATGTGTTGTTACAGACAAAAGAATTCGAATGAGTTTAAGAGTTACAATCAGTGAGAATGTCTTGTTATTTGACATAATTTGCTCACAAACCTAGACTTTCAAAACTTACTAGGTCATCATTCGGACTTTTCTTTTCTTGTATATCACTTAATAACCTATAGTTGAAAAGCTATCTCATAATACAATCCTTGATATACAATCATAACTGTTGTTAAATCATTTATGAATCCATGATTCGACGTTATTTATACTACATCATTTGTTTTTAATAGCTTCATTGTACATTCAGGGATTAGTAAAAATGTTGCTCGTTATTTGGGAATAAATCCAAAGCCTTTCCCACGAACTTGTACTGTTAAGCTTGTTCAGGAAACCTCCCATTGCATCGATGCTCATTTTTATGGTGTCAGTTATTGGTGCATTAATTTGTGGTTTACCACCTTGCACATACAAACGCGCAGTTGGTATCATACCTACCAAGGTATGCTCAATCTACCACGGGGTATTTTCTGATGGATTTGAATTATCTTCTCCAAATCGATGGAGAACAATCTTATATTTGGATTCGTGATTTCATCCTTTAAAACAACTCTCTTGTGTTTAGGATATTATAGAAACCAGCTTCTTCACTTGTCTGGGATAACCCACAAAGCAATATAGCTTAAACCTTTCTTCAAACTTATCAGTTTCCTTTACCAGCTCAAAAGCTGAACAACCAATCATTGCTTTTGACATAGTCAAGATTCCAATCGGGTATATGGAATTGATTTAGAACACACTGGATTAAGCAAATAAACTAGTGCTTTTGGCGCATTTTTCCAAAAACGAAAAATGGCAAAGCTGACATAGCTTATCAACTTTAAAGAATCTTATCTCTTTCATTTTTTCCACACCATCCCTTTGAGGGATAATAGTTGTAGTCAAATGGGGATACAATCCCTTGCTCTACCAGTTATTGTAAAACACATCATTTGAGATACACACCATCATGAAAGAGTCATAATATTTTTACAATTTTGTTTAGCTTCTTTGCTACCTTAGTCATAAATGCTATTGATTAAAGCAAGAGACTCAGACTTATAGTGAATTAGATAAAAATATCCATATCGTAAGTGCTTACAGTATCTATGCCTATTCAAGGCTACTGCGGAAGTAGACTCACACAGAGCAAACATGAAACATCTCCTAAACATTCAATTGCCTATTAAAAGGTCTAGTCATCATATTTTAGCTCTAAGTAGTATTCATAAGTACCATTCTCAGTACTATCTGGATAAAATCAATAATCCCATGAATTACTTAATATTACTTTGATTGATGTAACCTTATCTCTAGCAAGATCCTTTAATATGTCATAGATCATTGTCGATTTATGTAAACAAATAATGAGGAGAAACATCCATTTAATCATAGTGGAAAATACAATTATTTATCATGACAGAATAATTCTATCAAAATAACTGATAATCCATAGAAAAATATATGGAAATGATGTTTTAAAACAAAACATCTCTTCAAAACTAGAACATTGTTTATCATAAACATAAAGTACATTCACCATCAGCTGAAGTAGTGATTTCCAGCATCAGATGCTAATCTCGCCATCTTCAAGCCTTATTATCAGCTTGAACACCTGCAAAGTGTAGCAAACATGATTAGTAACTCAGTAACCACTACCCACTAAGGAGTAGAAAATTGATATTAAACATGTTTCAACAACCTATGCAAAGATGAAGTACCTTATCCCTTAGCCACCAAACATGGACAATTTACTTTCTAGTGACACTCCTTGCCACACTTGAAACATTTGTCTTTCTTACTATCTTTCTTTCCTTTGTTCCTCTCTTTTACCATTCTTCTGCTTCATGCCATTACGATGCGACTTAGAAGAACTTTTAGCAACAGATCTGGAAAGACTTGATAATGCAAGATTGCTCCCACTGCTTCCTTCATCCCTCTTTTCTTTGACATCACTCTTTGACTTGGAAGCAAATCAGAGCAACTCAGAGAAAATACTGAAGAAGCTTCTGCTGACATAAGATCCTTGAGCAGACTGTGAATAGTATACTCACTCTTGTTTTTCTCAACAGAAATTTCGAAGTCATCAAATAACTTATGTAGCATGTTGAGTATCAAGTAAATTTTGACATCAATATCAATTTGACCAACCATTAATGTGTACTCATCCATGAGCTGAATGAGTGATTCCACATGTTCACGCACTGAACAACCCTGACCCATTTTCTGTCTTACAATGTGCTTCATAAGACTGGATCTAGCATGTCCATTGAGTCTGCCATGTGCTACGTTAAAACATCACATAATATCACGTGCAAGTCATACATCACTATAACGAGGACGCAATTCATCTAACATACCACCCAAGATGTATTGTCTGGCCATGCCTTTTGACCACACTCACATGTTGTATTGTGCACGCTTTTTGCTGGAAGATGCATCGGTTGGTAGACTCGTATAGTGTTAGAAAATTTGATAGAAATATCCTTTCTATTTATGGTATGTTTTGGTGGGTCAAAGAACGTAAAAGCCATCTTAGTTAGTTTTCATCTTAAATGAAAAATGTAAAGCCCTGTATAGGTTCTTTATCGAGTTGTAAGCTGGTACGAATCTGGAAACTAGACTACTCTAAGAGAGTACGCGTGAAAGACTCAACAGGCTAAAAGTATGCAGTACATCTAACAAGCATGGAAGAAAAAGAGTCTAGCGGAGTATGGATTTCATCAAAGTACGAATCCAATATAGTATCATACAGTCATTCAAACCATACTGAGCAGCAAGAGACTAAGTATACTAAAGAGATAACGTCATCAGCATGGAGTTGTAAGTATGATAGCATCAACATCCACTTACTAGTCTAGGTCCCAGCAATCGAAGACAAGAGGAATATACTGAAGAAGAACAAACTTTAAGGATTGGAGAAGTCTTAAAGTTTGTAAGTACGAAACTTCATGTTTCGCAACCTAGGACAACCAGTTCGGGATTCCTCATACTGGCAGAAATTTTGTCATTCTGATAAAAGACAAAGCGTCGCTGTCAAAGTCATAAAAAGGTGAAAACCCTCTGCAAAATCAAACCTACCCGCCGAATGATGCAACCAATAGAGACATCCGATTGGACAACTTCCATTTTGTCTCTAACGGGTCTTAAAATCAAACCTTCAACATCTTGGGTATAAATACCAACAAAATCATCAAAGAAGAAGGTTACATACATGAACGAATATACTGTTGGTCCTTAAATATCAGAGTCGTCGTGCTTCAGACAAAAGCACGAAATGCAGTGGAATAATTGTTCATCCTTTACACTTATGTTTTCCTGAAAGATTAGTTAGACTCAGGAATGGATTAAAGTTTCTTCACAGTTATACACTAGCAAGATGATTGCTAGGTTTAAAATCGTGTGGGCAATGAAACAGTAAAAGAACACAGTATTTATAGTGGTTCGATCCAAATAGATCTACGTCCACTCCTTAGCCGAAACGCTAAGAATTCACTAAGTAAGTATACAGAATACAAGGATTCGCCTTTTTTGTTAAGTAGGCAGTGAACTTTTGACCTGGCTACTTGACAGCTATCCTCCGATATCCTGAACTCCTCAGGTGTAAGTCTGGCTAAGCCAAGGGCACACCTTCGTAAAACTCGCCTTTCTTACTTTGGAAGTTTTATAGTTACTTCCTAACTTTCTTCGGTTGCGGCTAAACGCCCGTCTTAGTCTAGACCTTTTCAGGTGTTCGACTGTTGGATTCTTTCTGAAAAGAAAGGTATCCCAATGATTGAAGAATCTTGAGTGCAATCAAGAATCTCTTCAATGGAGTGTAAGTAAATCAATGAAAGACACTTCTGGTTGTTCAGAGCTTTGAATACTCTTTATCACGGGCTCTCAACTGACTACTTTTCACTTTGTTCGCTTTGTCAAAGGAATCTCACACTTAGGATGTTTGCGAATGTCGGATGTGATAAAAACAGTAGTCGATTCTCACTTGTGGATCTGCCTTTTATAGATGGAGATTCAAATCTTGAATCTCCATGTCCGTTAGACACAACGGCTCCTTTGTCCAAAAGTGATTTGACTTGATCAGTCGCTTTTGGCGTTGATCTGTACTTTTCGAACTACTTCGGGAAAGCCTCATCCTTTGTGTGTACTTTTGTCAGAACGGGAGTAAGGCTTCAGTCTTCAGGCAGTCTCGCTTTGCTAGGATCTTTTAGCACAATCTGCTAGATGAATATCCTTGGCGATATGCTAGATGTTTATTCTGCTGATGCAACTCCTGCTGACTTCTTGGTTCCTTTTGACTTCTAGATGCTAGCGTTCGTAGCAGTTTGCTGAGTGTTAGCAAATGCTAATGCCTTAGCATTCTGCTAACATCTGACTTCTAGCGGACGACATTCTCCGATGTCTGCTAGGAAACCTTCTAGCAAACTAGTCTATTACAACTCAATATGTAACCTATACAGGACATTACAAAGTATGCTAGACTATACTAGATTTCAGCATTTGATCGACCATTCTAGTAAGGTTTGATCCAACAAAACCTTTTACAATGTGATCTTAAGGGAGATTATAGGAATTATTTCCCAACATATACAAACGAAGTTGCGCTACACAAAGAGGAAACACACTCTCACGATTTCTTGGCGCTATCTGTGAACTCTTACCGAAAGCTCTAAGCTTCACAAGGTGAGCTTGCTTTTGAGGCTATTAAGCTTTCTGTGTGTCACTAAGTGAACACGAGACTCAAAATTATTGTATTCTTGAGTTATTACTTGATAGTTTTTCTCACCAAGAAAAACTACAACAGTCAAGTACATTTTGTACTCTAACTCTTACGGGCAACCTGTCGCATAAGAGATAGTTCTCGGGAGAACTATAAACACCCCATCTGGCTACAAGGAGGCTGAGTGGTGCACCCACACTTTGAGGAGTTGTGAAGTGAGGAACCAAGCAAGGACCAAGTGAGTGCGCTTGCGGATCGGTGGACAAGGCATTAACCGACAAGCAATAGATCGTAGGAGCATCTGTAACTTTTCTAAGCTTAGTGGATTACCAGACCAAGTGTCTGAAGAGTGGACATAGGACGGTTTAGTCCGAAACACTATAAGTCTATTTGTCTTTTACTACTTTATTTACTTATTTGTCAGTATATATTTATTTCATTTTAAAACCCAACACTCAAGTGTTGGAGTATATACTGAATATTGACATTTAAGGCTAAGTCGACATCAAGTACCTGAGAGATTTGAGCAAACTAAGCTGACACGTCACCCTTAGCTTGGATAAGTGCAAGATACCGAATTTACAAACAAATTTTTCCGCTGTGCATATACATTATACTCTGATAAAATGGGACCAATAGACAGGGAGTTTGCAAAACAGACAAATATCCAAAAGTATCTAAAAGTTTGGCATGCCACTTTTCCATCTAGGAGATTTCTGACCAATCAATGAATTTTGTACAATTGAATTAATAAGTGATACAATAATAGACATCCGAAAAACAAATAAGCAGATTAAAGTAAGCACATATTACGAACAATTGAAATAAATATGCATAGTAACCTTTAGATAAAATGTTACAATTTGTTTCCTCCAATTGTTCAAGCTAATTTTTAACGCAAGCTACCCGAGTAGACGTTTATGACAAACGTTCAACCAGACCAAAATAGGCCCTTTAATTCCAGACCATGCCAGGTATCCGCTAGCAAAAGAAATTAACATTGGAGATACTAAGACCATGTTCACCTATCTAGAGCAGGGACATTACAAATGAGTTATACTCCAAGCAACATCTAAACCAAATAACTACAATTAACTCCGGATGATAGAAGGCGATATTGAAATTATTATAAGATCAATAAGATAATTACTACTAACTCCAATAACTAAATAAATAATGCCCAAATCATTAAACAATTAAAATTATGAATTAAGAATAAATTTTTATTATGATAAAAAAATACTAATAAATAAATGTAATTTTAAAAATAAAATCAATATGGTCTAATACAAATAATAATTATACTCTTGTAAACTAAAATTAATATGATCAAAATGAGTTGTGATATTTATATTTTTATCTTTATAATATTAGTTTTAAATAATATTTATAATTTATTTATTATTATTTGTTTGAGTATAATCAAAATAATCATTCCACAATTGTGCTTTATAAATATTCATTATTTTAATAAAATTCAAAAAGTGATGTGGTCTTATTTGATTGGGTGGGGGAGTGCACAATACCCTACTAGGGGTGTTCGCGGTTTGGCTGAAACCGTTCAAACCGGCTAAACTGGATTTATTTGGCCGATTTGGCTGGCGATAATTTCATTTTTCAAACTGGCAGTTTGAAAAAATCAAAACCGATTAAAATCGGTCCGGTTCCAGTTTGGTGTCCTAAATCGGCCGTTTCGGCCGGACCTATATTTTTAAATATTTTACAGGACATGTACTATAGATCAGTTGGATGGTGGAGCTTTGAATACACAAGTTGACGGGTGTTTGATCCTTACTCTCGTTATTTACTGCCTATTTATTTTATCTAAAACACAAATTTACTACAAATTAAACCATAACCATTTTTTCCCAACATTCGACTCTCGACCCTCCTCGCTCGAAACTCGTTGCTGCCTTCCGCCTTTCACCTCCACCCACGTCCCCAGGTCCCCTCGCCGGTGAGCTGCTTTGCCCCCACCCGCAGCCCACCACTACCCACGACTGCCCCCAATCGTCGGCGACGCTGCTTTGCCCCAGCCAATCGATTCTCCACAGCAAAAAATTAACTTCTCATTAACTTATATATGAATGTGTAGGTTATACAGCAAGATTTGGATGATACGTTCCAGCCGCCGTTCAAGAGTTGTGTTATCGATGGGAATGTAGCGAGTGTGATGTGCTCTTACAACCAGGACTATGGAAAGCCAACTTGTGGTGATCTGACTTGTTGGCTGGTGTGATTCGAGGCCAGTGGAAGTTTAACGGGTATGATTTAGTGTTCTTTTTGTAAGAAAATACATATGGTGTTTATGCTTTGCAAAACTAACCTAGTACTAATGCTAATACAATTACTGCCAGATACATAGTTTCAGACTGTGATTCACTAAGAAGTTTAATTCACAACACTACACTAGAACACCTGAAGAAAACAGTTGCATTGGTTGTCAACTCAGGTTTGCTGCATACAAATGATTGATTAGAGTATATATATATTTTTTACAAACCGCAAAAATCGATCGGACCGAACCATTTTTATATGGTTTGGCCGGTTTGATTTGGCTAAATTATTCGGCCGGTTTGGTTTGGAAAAAACTCAAACCGTACCTATTAGTTTGGCCGAAATTTTCCTCCAAAACCGGTCGAACCAGACCGCAAACACCCCTACACCCTGCAGTATTTCCTCCCCACAGTAGAGGATCCATTTCCCACCCCATCACCTCACTTGTCAAGGTTTATATTCGCTTCTTACAATCATTTCCAAGTGAGAAGATTCATTAATAGTTCACTGCAACATATCTACAATATATATATATATATATATATATAGAGTAGTGTTCATTTCCGAACTAAGTGTTTGTGAATGAACAATGACCTATAATCTAACCATTAAATTTTTGAATCTGATGGTTATAATAATGACACGTGGCAGTCATTAAATTTATTTATTTATTTGAAAGGGCATTTTAGGTAGTAAATATTATTATATTTTATAGTAGATTTGATAATTATGGTAGTTACCTAATTTTTTGGGATTTAATTTATTTAGCTTCTTTTAGGGTTCAATTAATTTGTTAATTCACCCTCTCCTTCACGATCGTCCACCCTCTCTCCCTCATGATCGTCCACCCTCTCCCTCACCATCGTCCGGCCACCAGCCATGGCTCTCCCCTCTCGTCTATCCCCTTCTCGCCGCCACAGTCGCAGCCCGTCGCTGCTCGTCGTCTCGTGCCAATCAATCCCAGCATCAAGTTCTCTCGTCTATCCCCTTCTCGCCGCCACAGTCGCAGCCCGTCGCTGCTCGTCATCTCGTGCCAATCAACCCCAGCATCAAGTTCCACTTGGACGATTTTCGTCCAGTCTTAAAGTCCTATTCGCGATTTGGCCATTCCACTTGGACGATTTTCGTCCAAGATCCGTTGTTATGACTAGTTGTTTGCTGCCTTGTCTCATCTGGCGATGTCGACGTCATTCTTCGAAACCGGCTGACACTTGGTGGATCGCCTTCACGTCTAGATTTTATTTTTTTTCTGTCATTTGCGATTATCATTTTTATTTTATGTGAGTGTCATTATTTATGAATAAATGTATCATTCTTCGAATTCGGCTGACACTTGGTGGATCGCCTTCACGTCTAGATTTTATTTTATTTTAGTCATATGCGATTGTCATTTTTATTTTATGTGAGTGTCATTATTTATGAATAAATGTATCATTCTTCGAATCCGGCTGACACTTGGTGGATCGCCTTCACGTCTAGATTTTATTATTTTTTTTAACCATCATATGCGATTGTCATTTTTATTTTATGTGAGTGTCATTATTTATAAATAAATGTATCATTCTTCGAATCCCTGTTTAACGAATAATTAAAATTGTTTATACATTTAATGATAATATATTACTGGAAGTTGAGAGAATAACCTTATAATGACACACAAAGTCATAAACAATGACACACAAAGCAATAAACAATGATAACGATTAACTTAAGATTATGGAATAAATCGTGGTGCATTTTCTCTTTCCAATTTATTTGATAATAATGGAAAAAATCATTAATGACAACCAACAAACATGCTAAATATTCGATTAAATTTGTCTAGATCGTGGTTTGATCCTAATTGGTAACTGTCCCCATAAATTTCGACTTTCAGTTTTTAATTGTGTGGGTTTTTTTTTTCTTTTCCCGTTTATGCCCTTTAAATGATAAAAACTAGCCTATTTAATGATAGACGGAAAGATTTATTCTGGAACGTTGATTTACAAAATGGATGGTTAGATTTTGTTCTCTGTTCATTCACATATACCTGTTCAGCCTAGATCACTCTCCTATATATATATATATATATATATGAAATTTCATAAAATTACAAAAATGTTATTTTCCCTCCATTACAATTTACACATCACATTAATTGCATCAATATTTATTACTCCTATTATTTTATTTTTTTAATAACCTATCTATATTTTATCTCTAGATATACATTATTTAATCACTTAATTCTATGACAAAATTAGTAATTGAAAAACATTAGTCATATCACAAAATCTAAATTATTTATTAAATCTATCTTTTTCATGAAATACCGTAGCTTAAAACCTATCTTCTTTATTTAATATTATAGTAATATCATATTAGTCTAAAAAGATTATAGTTATACCATATATAATAATAAGAAGTTAACAATTATTATTTGTGCCACTTTTTTTTCTCAAAAAGCACTAATGTTATTTTTAGAATTTAAACCATAATATAGATTAGTTGAAGACTTGATCATGATTTTGTTAGGATGAGTATTTATTTTTTTCGGAAAAAATATTTTCTTTGTTAGATTGAATCTAGAGCATATAGTCTCTCACACTTATATTTATGAATATATTAGACTTGATTTTAGAAGTAAAGATTATAATTTTATTGTCAGCTTTAACGTACAACCTAACTTCTTTTATTTTATTTTTGGAAATTTTAACACATAAATCAAAAATAAAATTCACGGGTAATAAACTTTATTTATTTATTTATATAGAAGTAAGAGCTTTTATGGAGATAGAAATCTCATTTTTATCTATTATTTAAGTTGGAGTTTTTTTTTATCTAAATAGAAGTCTTATTTTGAAAATTTTATGCTAACTCTACTCATTTAAGTTTAATTTATATATGTAATTTTAATATGTATAAAAAATAAAAATCTTATCTATTCTATATATTAAAACAGAACCGTTCAACACTATTCCACTCCCGCCTAAAACAATCATTTTCATGGCAACTGTTTCTTTAATTATTCTGTATTTACTTTATATATCAAAAATCTTTCAATCAATCATACTTTTTTGCAGATTATCAGGACTTTACAGAATACGTTTCCTCCCAAATTTTAAATTCAAAATTTCAAATTAAAGTCGTTCTATTTAAATAAAATTAGAGTTTATACACATTCACCTTCATTTCAAAAGAACGAATTCATTACATGGTTTGACTGTGAAAGCATTTTTGTGCAAAATCTACATTAGTTTCTCCAATCAACCTAAAAAATTCGAGAGAAAATCGACAACACAAACCTCTCACTGCAAATCTTAAATAGCAGCAGGTCAACTTCATTTCACAGCTTGAACAAAAAAATTAGGGCTCACTAAAGCTCCATTTGCAGCGCTGATTTTGGGTCTAGCCGAACGACGACATAAGAAGAACCATTATTGTCAAAATGCATAGAGAAGAGGGCAAGGGATCTACTCACGCAACTAAACAAATATTTTGCATTCATAAAGGTAACCGGGAAAGATCTACCTAAAAATTTCCCTACCGCCCGGAATGATGGGATCGTCACAGTGGTCGTAAATGAACCACCACTAAGTCAATTTACTCGGGCATTCTAAACTATGCGATTAGAGTTATTTTTGGTTAGATGATGGTGAATTTGTACTTTGATGAGATTATCAACGTGGCCAATATCTATGGCCAAGGTATGATAAAGGTAAGAAAAAGAATATCTTTATTAAATATTTTAATTATTTATTAGTATCTGGTTTCTAACTTTACAAGAAAAATATTTTAATCAGTTTGTCTTAAAAATGTTAAGAAGCAGAAAAAAATAGTTGATTTAAGCTAATGGATGTTGCGTATATGACTTTGTAGTTTCACAAATAATTGCAAATAGTGAAAACTATGGTTTTTATTTGGAACAAGAAGTGCACAGTGAGTTGAATCCTGTGCTTCCCAGCTAGAAATACAGGATGTTGATTTTTAAAAATATGTTTATGGATTGTTATGAGGTATAGGTCCCTCCCATGGTTTCCACCTGGATTTTCCATTCAGTTGTATATGAAAATGTAGAATGTGAGTGCTGGTAGATTTTTGTGATATAACTGGTGGTAACCCAAAACATAATTTAAGTAATAGAATATGTTATATATATTTTTTATTGTTTGTTATTTTCAATTATTGCTACTCTGCTACATACTAGACCAACAAACCTACTCATAATAAAGTGTCACTGCTCCACCAAATATCAAAATCTTTTGCATGAATCTCTTCTAATCACCATCTTTCATGGGTAAGGAATACGCACGTTTGTTAGATCATTTAGAGAATGTTTGTTATTGTTTTTATTTATTTATTATGCATTACATTTGACAGGAAAATCATATTAACTTACACTTCTTGTCCTTCTATTGTAGGGGATACAAAATCATCGGGCAGACAAGTTTGAGTATGTGATGCATGTTCTTCTGTATAAGATAGCTGAAGCTAAAGGAAAGATAGGTGCCAGGAGCCATGATCTTAAAGTGTATTTATGCTCAACTCTTTGATTAATAAAAATTTCTCATATTTTTCAGTTATGGTATTGTTAACCGAGTTTCTTGATTAGTAGTATGTAAAAGTCAGTGTAAGTTAGAAATTTTTGCTTGCAGAATTATTTTTAAAATTCAAGTCTCATTCTGTTGAGAGTAACTTATGCTTCTTTGTAGCATAGGATTGCTCCCTGTTTATTTAATGTCATATTTGATTTGACTTTGATATAAGTTTTTTGTACGTGACAGGGAGGTTTATGTTTCATTTGGGGGACTTCAAATGATGTTCAAGAGTTATCCCTTGAAGATGCATATGTTCAAGGTTGATGAGAAGTTGCATCTTCTCTTGAGAAAGATGTTATAACTTCAGGCTCTGGGAACGGCATCATCGCGGTATGAGGATGTAGTAATGATGTGAAAGAGTTTTATATTTTGGATTTATGGTGTAGGCCTTGATGATTGGTTTTTTTTTTTTTTGGTGAGATGGTGGTTAAAAATATATGATTCTTCAAATAAATTCAGTTCAAGTGAGTAGAAGTATCATAAATATTTTTACACAATATTTTGGGCAATCATATCATCCCCTGTCCATTATGGAGTATATCGTATTTTTTTAAAAGTGAATAAAATGAAGAATGTCCCTAAAATTTTGAGAGATGAAGAGAGAAAAGAAACAGTGTTTCAAATGATAAATTATTGACTTCAAAGAGCGCTGAAAGTATATAGAATCTATATAATATATGAAAAGAAAATAGTCTTCATCATAACTGTTCCCTCCAAATCAATTTTTATATTTCATTATTTTAATACATAAAAAATAATTGTTAGGGCAAATGTGCTAAAAAAATTATAACCAACGTTGGTAATGTGATGCAAATAACTGCCTGATAGTTTTCAATTCTTCCAACAATTAATATTAAAACATATTATTAAGAACTTTTAAATTTATACTGATATATCAAAGCAAATATGTTTCATTTATTTATCATCTTATCATTTTTCCTTTAAAAACTATCATATCAACATTAGTATTATTTTTATTTCAAAAAAAAAAAACATTAGTATTATTTTTTTATCTATATCTATATCTATATCTATATATATATTAAAAGAGAGTAGTCTAAAATAACTACTCCCACCAAAAGTTATTCTATATTATTTTAATAATTACTTTTTATTATATCACATATATATATAAACTAAACATCAATAAAATATAACAAAATTATATTTTTCATTTTTTTATATAAAAAATATCATCTCACCAATTTATTACTCCCTCCGTCCCGAAACAATTGTCTTGTTTTCATTTTTCGTCCGTCCCAAACAATTGTCTTCTTTCCTAAAATGGAAAGTTAATACACACTCACTAATAAAATACTAATTTCCTCTATCTCTACTCGCATTGGTATCTGTGCCATTTCCAAACCAGACAATTGTTTTGGGACGGAGGTAGTATATTATTATTTTATAACTAATGCATGTATAATATCTTTAATAAATAATTTTAAATTAAATTTTATTGACTTTATATTTAATATACTTCTTTTTAATTTAATTTAATTTATTATTTTTCTATTATAGCATAGATATACAATAATACTAATAAAAATATAACAAAATTATATTTATAATTTTATTCTTTAAAATGTTACATCTCTCCAATTTTATATTTAATATTTTTTAAATTTACATGAATAATATCTTTTATGTAATCATTTTTTAATCAAACATCATATGTTTGTATTTTTATACTTATTTTAATTTTATTTGACGAATAATATTGAAAATAATTGTATAATAATATATTAAATATAATATTTATAAACATTGTTGCGAAAATTCCCGGACCACCTAGACCCCGTTTAAGCGCTAGGTTGTCCCTAACCGAACTGATTACCCTCAAATCTTCGTGTCTAATCGGTTTGACGAGTAATTGCCATCAAGGGCACTGCCTAGGCCGTCTAACTATAGAATAACTATTATTTTAATAATTATTTTTATTATATCACATATATATATATATATATATAAATATATATATAAACTAAACATCAATAAAATATAACAAAATTATATTTTTTATTTTTTTAAAAAAAAAATATCATCTCACCAATTTATTATATTATTATTTAATAACTAATACATGTATTATATCTTTAAAGAATAATTTTAAATTAAATTTTATTGACTTTGTATTTAATATACTTCTTTTTAATTTAATTTAATTTATTATTTTTCTATTATAACATAGATATACAATAATACTAATAAAAATATAACAAAATTATATTTATAATTTTCTTCTTTAAAATGTTACATCTCTCCAATTTTATATTTAATATTTTTTAAATTTATATGAAAATATCTTTTATGTAATCATTTTTAAATCAAACATCATATGTTTGTATTTTTATACTTATCTTTTATGTAATCTTTTATTGAAAATAAATATATTAAATATAATATTTATAAACATTGTTGCAAAAATTCCGGGATCACCTAGACCCCGATTAGGCGCTAGGTTGTCCCTAAACAAACTGATTACCCTCAAATCTTCGTGTCTAATCGGTTTGGCGAGTAATCGTCATCAAGGCACTGCCTAGGCCGCTAATATGCCTAGACGCCGATATTGGTGGCCGACTAAGCTTTCTACGCGCCAACTTAGGTGGCCGACTAAGCGGGCTACGTGCCACCTAATTGGTTCAGACGACCTATTTTTTATATTTTTAAGAATAATCAAAATTTTAATAATCATAATTTTTATTTATTGAAAAATATATATTATAAATTTCAGATATAAAACATTAGCTTACTGATTAAATACGGCCTATAAAATGCACAGGTCTGCCTAAATCGTCTAGGTGCAAGGTAGTAGGCACCACTTGAGCGTTCGATTAGCGTCTAGCGATATTTACAACCATGTTTATGAATATAAATTAGATGTATTTAAAAATAATTGCTAACAATGATAAATATATAATTTTTAAATTATATTTTAATATTATAAAATTAAATATTAAAAATTTGATTCGCGCATCGCGCGGGTGCAAATCTAATTTATATATATACTAAAAGCAAACAAGACCACCATAACTGTTCTCGTCAAAATGAAAATTACTAAAATTATTGTTATTTTATTTTATTTGTCTATACATTAGAGAAATGGGGCATCCAAATAACTAAAATGCATTCAGATATTAAAATGAAATAATTTTATGAGCTAAAATTAAGATTAAATATTCTCTTCTATTTACTTTCTCAATATATATATATTAGTAGTGTTTAGGTACGTGTTATTAATCTATATATATATTAAAACAATACCGGATCTTTATATGGAAATTTTAGTTGTATTAATTGTACATTAATTGAACTAGAAGTTCATTAATTAAAAAGTGAAACATACTATAACAACACACAAAATAGTTCAAAATTAAGTTATGATATTTTTGGTAATAATTGATATTTATTATTGAGTTTATCAATCATATATTAGAATTTTATTATTTTTTAAAATGTAGGAAATAATTGTATACACTATTGACTAAATAATTGAATCAATAAGGAAATGTAATTAATATTAGGAATTTTCATATATATATACATAAATATGCATATCAAAATATTTATATATTTAATTGGATAGAATTTTATTTAATTATTAAATAAAAGTATACAATATATTGCAATAGCTATCACCGAGTATTTTAATTATTTTTATTTTAATTTTCAATGGTATGCTCATATTCGTTTTTTCATTTAATTATTTTTAATTAAATATGTATTAAATCCAGTAAAAATCAATTATAAGATTATGTTTATCAATTAAGGAAATAATATCATATTTATTAAGTAAGGAAACAATATTTTTTTCCACACAAATAAGTTACCAAAAGTAATTATACAAAAAATAAAGAAGCAAATCTCTACAATTAATAATGAACAAAAAAATTGCACCCTACATTATTACATTATACAAGCTATGGAAATAAATAATTGATATCAATCAATTGCTGATATTTTGTTGATTCTAATTGATTGATTAACATTAAATAATATTATTGGATGTGTATAAATACTAGACATATTGTTTCTCATTACTCATCTTTTTTTTTGGTTTATGAAACGTTAATGAAGAATCATGAGAGAAATTGAAAGGTTTCCTAAGTTGGAATTTTTGTTGGGAGCTGACGAGAATTTCTTCATTGGTGATGCCATTGGAACTCAAGAACGAAAGATTGGAGCATTTATTGAAGGCAGGATGTAGTGGGTTTGGACAGTTCTCAACATAATATTATCGATCAAAGTGAGATTATTAATCATATCAAGAAGATGTATTCGATTTGACTGGTAGTGATGTAGCGATCACTTTCCATGCTCGATAAAACTAGATTCAAGCAAGAGCGGATGAGTTGGGAGTTGGAATGAGACTATGTTCTATTATGTATTTGCATAGTAGTTTATTAGTATTTTCTTCAACTATTTATTCTTACGAAGTTCGTATCATCTTTATTTCACCAACTTAGTTTGTTGTGTTTTATGAAATGAAACTAAATATCATTTTTTTTGTCCTTTGTTCTACAAATTTTATTGGAATGGAATATGTTATTAATTGATTTATGTTCTTTTAGTCATTTGATATTAGTGTAGACCATTGTTTCCTCTCTATGTTAATAAATACAATTTATGTTCTTTTATTGATTTTAATCTTCTTTATTAATGTGTTTGTTCACAATCAATATTTTTATCATTCAGTCACTATTATATGTATTTTAGTTGTTTATTCTGTCATTCATAATCTTACTCAGTTTTTTTATCGTTTATTTAATATGTTTGTTTTTATTAAATGCTTCATCCACTTTTTATTTTTATTTATAATCTACAAATCTATTTAAATATATTTATCAAATAAAACATGATAAAAATTCCACGAAAAATTGATATGAGAAAACAACCTAAGGTTGCAATCATAAATCAATTTTATATTTAATACTCTAATAATATTATTTATTGAAATAATATTTCTAAGAAAAAAAACGAATAATAAAGAAATTATTAGCATTATTTATTATTTAATAAAATAATAAATAACGAATAATAAAAAAATTCACAAAATAAACGCAAACATAATAGCAATTGGACATATAATTAGATTATAGTATTTCAAAAAAAAAAATCTATTAATAGATTTTTTAAAAATAAAATAATTTGTAAAAAGATATTTATAAATCAAATCGTAGTACAATAGCAAATAAATTATTGCAAAATAGCAACTGACCATATATAAATACAATAAATTTTTTTATTTTATTCATTTAAGTGTTAGTATTATTATAGTAAGTAATGAAAAAATATAAATTTCGTAACAAGGAATTCTATAGTAAAGTTATCTTTGCTATAGAATATAAATTAACAACACATGAAAATATTACAATGTTGGAACTAGAGCTATAAGGTATATGCACTATCGGTAATCAATAATATAACATGAAACTAATAAATGGTACAAATAAATTACAAGAATGACGACCATATTATGATATCATAATTGAAGATAATAAAAAGCTGATAGAGAGTGAGATTTAGTGTATATGTTTTTTGGGATTACAAAAATAATACATAAATATTATTTTGAATTAGAAACTAAAACAAAGCTAACAAAATATTATTTTAAAGTTCCACACATATTAAACAAAATACATATTATTTGTTAATAAAGAATTTAAAATTAACATTATTTTCTATCAAAATGCGCTATGTCTTATCGTCTCGCACAAAAATAATGTCCCGCATAAGTTTTGACCTAATTATTTAGCATTAAAAATTATAAATTATGGAGTAAAACTTATCATATCAACAAAATAAATATACAAGTCTCAATCTAAGTGTTTTACGCATTATCAATTAATCATATATTTAAGACGTCCCGAATCACCACATGCACATTTAAATAGTATATCCGGATTTAAATAAAAAGTATAGTGTATAAACATTGTTTAAATTTAAAACTAACATTTATGCTTATAAATTAAAATTTACTGTTGGTCCCGGATATCAGGGTATACTTTGGCAGCGGAAAATACGTAAGTTCGTTTCTTGCACTCTGCTGGTTACACAGCTGACTGGGACCTTGTCAGCTGGTAAGTCAACTGGCAACTGAGTATTCAGCTGACTGGCAACTGGCTGGTCAGCTGATGACTCAGGACTTAGCTAATTTTAGAGTCTAGTTTGCACAGTTATAAACTGGTTTCAGTTATACTCCAGCACTTGGGTGCTGGGTTTTAAATCAGTAATCAAATGCTGAAAGCAGTAAATAACAAGGATATTTTATAGTGGTTCGATCAACTGATCTACGTCCACTCTCCAGTCGAAGCACTGGAAATTCACTAAAGAGAGTAATCCGGTACAAGATATCCTACGATCTATTTCCAGCTGGTAGATGCCTCGTCTACCAGTTCACTGGATCAACCGCTCCCGGTCCTTGTCCTTCTTCAACTCTTGTCAGATGGATGGAGTGCGAGCACGTCACTTCAACCTCCTCCTCCGACTGATTGGGTGTTGAGTTCTCCCAAGAACTTGACTCTTGCTGGTGGCAAAACTGCCCGTAATAACTCAGGAGCTGGCTGGCTCAAGAGCTGCTATGTTCTTCCTCGGAATGAGAAAGAACACCAAATGAGATCAATAACTCACAAGCTAGAAGCTTGGAGTCTCGTGTTTGAATAAATCAACACACGGATAAGCTTTAAGAAAAGCCTCGAACGATTTGCTTGCTTGCAATAAAGTTTATGACTTTCGGTAGTTGAGCGTTCGGAGAAGAGTGTTGAATGCTGTTGGATCTCACGTATTTATAGACGTGAGATTCAGATTCAAATACTAGCCGTTGCACACATCCGGAATGGTCTCTGTCCTCGCATGTCCTTCTGCAGGCGGCAGGTAGGAATTTCCGGAAAGCGCCATACCTTTGACCGCTTTATCTGACACAGATCTCTTTGAGTCAGAACGGCACTATTCGTCAGTACGAGGAATCGGAACTGGTGTCTTGAACTGATAGACTTTAAGGCATCCTCCTTAAAGTTATATACTGTCAGTTACTTCCTCAGACGAATCTTCTTTTTGTCTCTAAGTCTTCGGGAGAGCGAATCTTCAATTCTGCTGATAACCTCCGACTGGTAGATCATACTGGTGATCTTTGTGCTGGCAGTCTCTGCTGGTGACTTTCCTTAGCACAATCAAGGTCTACCAATTCGTCTGATGTTATCTCTTGGAATCTCCCGTGACTGGTGGCTTCACCGCTGGTGAATAGTGTCAGCCAGAACACATATTCTGCTGGTAGATCTGTCAGCCTCCTGCTGATGAAATCTTCCCACTGGTGAACAGTAGCCAGTCGATAGCTCAACTCTATGCTGATGAACAGTGTCAGCATGAGTCTTCGTCAGCCGCTTGCTGGTGAGACTTCTCTCAACTGGTAAGCACATCTCATGCTGGTGAACAGTAGCCAGCATGAGTCTTGATCAGCTGCGACTTACAACTCAAAATACCTATACAGGACTTTACATTTGAGACTAGAGCTATTCTAGAGACAAACTGACGCTGGTAGGACTTAGGATTTGATCCACCAAAACACCAAAACTAGAATCTGAACAAGTAGCTACTGGGGAAGGGAAACTTAGCCAAATTTCCCAACAATTTCCCCCTTTTTGGTGCGATCAAAGCCTAACCAGCGAGCACTCAGCTGATGAGGAAAAATTACACAGCATTTCTGGGTTTTTTACAAATAAACCTATCAGATCTAAACCCATGAAACTACTTCCTCACATCAGCTCTAACCTAAAAATCTTCCCCCTCAAACTGGGAGAGATATTGCTCGATTAAGTTATGAAGTGAGAATCTGAGCCAGGTTAGAATTAGCAAATATCAAAATGAGTGCTGGTGCTGATTACACTGAATGTGTAAGTTCAGCTGGTAAGTAAAAAGTTGACATTAGTTGGACAATGAGAAATTGTCGTCAACCCGTCAGTAATCAATCCATTAATGATGTTACAATTACAAGTACAGGATTAAAAACTGACTAGTCCAACTGATACAAAATTACTTACAAAAAATGAAGAGTACAAGACTTATGGCTGAGATGAGGATCCAGGTGATTGATTGCGATTTGCTAAATTCCTCAAGATCTCTGTAAGAGCCGCCATGTCTTGTTCCCTCTTCAAGCGCTCCTCAGCAGCAATGCGACGCTCTTCCGCAGCAAGCCGAGCCCTCTCCTCATCAGCAACTGCTCGCGCCCTTTCCCCCTCTTGGATCCGCGCCAAAAAGGAGTTCACCCCAGAGGTGAAAGCCTCCATTTGTTGCGCCATCTCTGCTCGGTAGGAAGAAAAGCGCTGGTCCATCCTGGCATCAATGAGAGCAACCAGTTGCGCAGGCGGATGGACCTCGGAGAGAGGCTCTGCTGACAGGGCCATCGAAGTGGGGGGCTCAACAGATGAGGCTTCAGCCATCACTATATCAGCGCCAGATGCCCCATCCACAACTTGCTCTGCAGCGGCTGCTGGTGCTGCTGCTGCTGATGCTGCTGCTGCTGATGATTCCTCTTCTGCGGCTGACTCCTCCACCAGCATCGCAGCTGATGCTGGCGGGACTTGTTCAGAAACTTCTTCCACCACCTGCCAGTCGATGTGCTCCAGCTCCACAACAATTGGAACAGCAGCGATGGCAGGGATCAGCCACAGGCCACGCGAGGGATCCTCCTCCACAATATGGTCTACCATCAGAGCGCAGGCAGCCATGTCGAATAGAATAGCATGGTAGGGAGGGATCCTCGGGAGGGTAACCAGCACTTTGAGGCGTCTGAGCGCGTACGTCAGCTGATACCCCCGGCTGGTTTGTCGGAACTGGAGGAAGGGTAACATGTGCTTCTTCGGTGGTGGGAGGCCGGAGCTTCCAGTCAGCTGCCTAAACTGAGCAATCTTCAACAAGCGACGCTCGATCCTCCTTGAAGACAGCTGCTGGGGGCAATCAGGATCCGTGCCCATGAAGGCATTGGCCCACTCCTCCTCTGCTCTCCAGTATCCTAGACCCAGCCTGGCATAAAGCACTGCCCGCTTCTCCACCGTCAGCAGGCGCTGGCATCTGTCAAAAATCTTCCATCTCCGGAACTCTTGAAACAGCTCCGGGTCCACTCTCCAGAGTCTACGATAGCTGGCCATCATCTCGTCATTGACGGCATTCTCGACCTCAGCTGTGATGTTTTCAGCATACTCGTAGAGAGTGGAGTTGAAATATTCAACTGGCTGCAGGGGCAGACACCAGTCAGTGATTCTGGAGGCGTAAAAAGACTGGTGGGGGAGGCCGCTGGTCGGGATTAGGTTGAATGCAGATGGCTCTGGCACTCTTGAATTTTCAAATGCAATTTCCCCGCGGTGCTCCCACCGATGTACCCCTGTGATGAGCGACTGGAAGTCGTCCTCATCAATCAGTTGATGCTCGTGGATGCAGAGCATGTACTGTCGCCTGGCTGAGCGCGCACGCTTAGCTGGTGGTGTTGAGGATGCTGCTGGTCGCCCAGAAGTTGATGTCGAAGCATCTGTAGATCGGGGGCGACTGGCAGAAACTTGGGCCTTATCTTCAAAATCTGGGAACAAGTCCCTTGGCCTCATCCTCTGCACCATGGAGTGAGAAACCACCTCCTCAGCTGGCTCCTGCTCTGGCTCTTCAGCCATCTCCTCTGCATCCTCCTCTGCCTCCTCGGATTCAGAACTGACATCCGAGAAGCTCGCCTTCTCCTCCGCCAGTTTTTCCGGGGTGGTCGCCCGCTCATCAACTCTTCCGCTGGCAACCCCTTGCACTGCCAGCGGGCCTTCTTCGGCAACTCCGCTTCCGCTGGCATCCCCTTGCGCAGCCAGCGGATCCTCATCCTTTGCATCAGCACCGCTGGCATCCCCTTGCGCAGCCAGCGGGCTCCCAGCCTCTTCCTCATCCGGCTGGTAGTGCTCGACTATGGACATGATGTCCTCGTCGACTCCCATCACCAGCAGGCGCTGATAAGTATCTTCTGGTAAAATCTCGCCTGGTGGTGGGGAAGCTGGTGGGCTGGCACTTGGACTTTCATCAGCCTTTCCTTTGCCCTTATTTGCCAGCCTCAGCTGTTCAGCCAGCTCCTCCTGGCGCCTGGCTTCATGCTCTGCCTTAATCTTGGCAAAGCGCTCGTCACGAGCAGCCAGTTTAGCTTCCAGCTTCTGCTGGGCCTTCAACGCCTTCAGCCTGGCCTTAGCTTGCTTCTTCCTCACTATAGAAGCACTTTTCTCCTTCTTGGCCTTCTTCGTTATCTGCTCACCCAGGGTGAGGATCTTCTTCCTCTTCCTGGTCATAATCTCCAGCTGCTCCTCCTGGGTCTGTCCCAGTATGTTCCTTGGAGCTGGACCAAGAACCAGTGCCTGATGTGGCTGCTGATGCTGATGCTGCTTGGATCTTTTGGGCTTCTTCTGGGATGGCTCGTCAGTAGGGACGATGCGGATGTCCCGGGGATGGATGCCAGTGGCTGCTTCCACTGCATCTCCCAGCTGGGCGAAGGGATGCTCAGTCTCTCGCTGGCGCTTGAGCGTAACCCTTTCTTCTTCAGTCAGCGGGCGAGCCATAACTGGCAGTTGCTCGCCCTCATCCACCTCATCATCCTCAGAAACACCCTCAGAAGGGTTCACTGAGGTCTTCCCCTTCAGCCTCCTGGGCTTCTTGTAGTCTGGGCGGGGGAGTTTGGCTTGCTCCTTGGTCGGAGGGATGAAGTCCGAACTGACCAATTGCTCACCCTGGTCCACCCCATCACCCAACTCCATCTCCAGTAGGCGGCTTATTCTCAGCCCGAAAGATACGGCGTGAGCAAAACTCCCTTTAGTCGGAACGTCGATGTTTCTGTCGACGTTTTCCAGGAGCCGGCCGTAAAGGAATTCGGCCCAGTTCCCTTGAATCCCATCAGCAAGGGCACTCATCACGGAGAACTTCCGGATGCTCAGCTCTGCGTACGACCCCACTTCGCACTGCAGCATTCGTACGACTATGTCGCACACCATCTGCCAAAACTCGTCCATCTCAGACTTTCTCATTCCAGTCCGGAAGGTGGTCACCTCCGCCTTCTTCCACTGTATCCAGCGCTTCTGGAACTCGACGGTGTTGTTCTGAAGGTAGGTAGCCACATCCTCGCCTTCGTTCCTTAGCCCGAACATCTCGGCGAGGTATTCGGGGGAGACGGTGATCAGGTGTCCAAACACCGAAGTGGTGAAGGACCGTCTGCCGTCGGCGATCACCGCCCGTGCGTAGAACTCCGCCACCAGGTGCGGATGGAAAGTCTGGGGCGCCGCCGTCAGATACTGTCTGAGGCCTTCATGATCGATCATCTCGATCAGCTCCTCCCCATAGTTCTTTCTGGCCAGTTTCTCGTTCAGAATCTTTTCTTTCTGAACTTGCGCCGCCCTCATTTGCGCGTTCGAGAGCTGAGCCCTGGTCGCCGGCTTGTACAGCTGAACCAGTCGAGCGAACGGATAAGTATAGTCAATATCCTCAACCTTCACAATGCCGGTGTACGTCGGCATGTGCTGCTCGGCAACTGGTAGTCTGGGCTCACCAGACGATGAAGATGTGGAAGGTGGGTTGTCTTCCGGGGGATTATCAGTTGGGGGGCGTGAAGATGAAGCCATAATCTCAGGAAACTTAAGAATTTTGAGAGAGAATGAGATAGATTAGGGCTGGAAAAAACTTGAAAGATCGTAA
>JAPKLW010000144.1:455136-469067 GCA_026898455.1 Plectranthus barbatus
GGACAGGATCTTCGAGTTAAGATCAGCATTTTCGTACTCCCTGCCCAGAGACTTCAGCTCGCTGACAATGGCGTTGAATCTCGCCTCCATCTCCTTGATGGTTTCTCCAGTCAGCATCTGGAAGGACTCATATTTATCCACCGCAACCTGCAATTTGTTGCGTTTCATTTGGTCAGTTTCTTGACATAAACTATCAAGAAAATCCCATACTCCCTTAGTAGTATCAAACCGCAGTGCGTCCTCCATCAGCGATTCTGGAAGGCACGCAAGGATCAGCTCATGTGCAATGGAATCCAGCTGATTCCGCTTTCTGTCCTCAGCATTCCATTCATCTTGGGGCTTTGGGACCACCGCAGCTGGACGATCTCCCAGCTGATGCTGAATCTTGGTGATCTCTATTGGCCCTGTCTCCAGTACATCTTTCATGTCTGGATGGATGCTCTTCAGGGAGATAAGCGTCCTCTTTCGCCATATAGAGTGCTTCTCCGTCTTGTAGTCCATTAGCTTTGGGATATTCATCTTGAAGTACCTGAGCTAGACAAACAGACAAACAAACAGGAGTGCAAGGAAACGTGGATCACGGTCCTAAGCGACACAGAAACGAACGGTCTGTAAGAACCGTCCGCTCTGATACCACTTGTTGGTCCCGGATATCAGGGTATACTTTGGCAGCGGAAAATACGTAAGTTCGTTTCTTGCACTCTGCTGGTTACACAGCTGACTGGGACCTTGTCAGCTGGTAAGTCAACTGGCAACTGAGTATTCAGCTGACTGGCAACTGGCTGGTCAGCTGATGACTCAGGACTTAGCTAATTTTAGAGTCTAGTTTGCACAGTTATAAACTGGTTTCAGTTATACTCCAGCACTTGGGTGCTGGGTTTTAAATCAGTAAGTAAATGCTGAAAGCAGTAAATAACAAGGATATTTTATAGTGGTTCGATCAACTGATCTACGTCCACTCTCCAGTCGAAGCACTGGAAATTCACTAAAGAGAGTAATCCGGTACAAGATATCCTACGATCTATTTCCAGCTGGTAGATGCCTCGTCTACCAGTTCACTGGATCAACCGCTCCCGGTCCTTGTCCTTCTTCAACTCTTGTCAGATGGATGGAGTGCGAGCACGTCACTTCAACCTCCTCCTCCGACTGATTGGGTGTTGAGTTCTCCCAAGAACTTGACTCTTGCTGGTGGCAAAACTGCCCGTAATAACTCAGGAGCTGGCTGGCTCAAGAGCTGCTATGTTCTTCCTCGGAATGAGAAAGAACACCAAATGAGATCAATAACTCACAAGCTAGAAGCTTGGAGTCTCGTGTTTGAATAAATCAACACACGGATAAGCTTTAAGAAAAGCCTCGAACGATTTGCTTGCTTGCAATAAAGTTTATGACTTTCGGTAGTTGAGCGTTCGGAGAAGAGTGTTGAATGCTGTTGGATCTCACGTATTTATAGACGTGAGATTCAGATTCAAATACTAGCCGTTGCACACATCCGGAATGGTCTCTGTCCTCGCATGTCCTTCTGCAGGCGGCAGGTAGGAATTTTCGGAAAGCGCCATACCTTTGACCGCTTTATCTGACACAGATCTCTTTGAGTCAGAACGGCACTATTCGTCAGTACGAGGAATCGGAACTGGTGTCTTGAACTGATAGACTTTAAGGCATCCTCCTTAAAGTTATATACTGTCAGTTACTTCCTCAGACGAATCTTCTTTTTGTCTCTAAGTCTTCGGGAGAGCGAATCTTCAATTCTGCTGATAACCTCCGACTGGTAGATCATACTGGTGATCTTTGTGCTGGCAGTCTCTGCTGGTGACTTTCCTTAGCACAATCAAGGTCTACCAATTCGTCTGATGTTATCTCTTGGAATCTCCCGTGACTCGTGGCTTCACCGCTGGTGAATAGTGTCAGCCAGAACACATATTCTACTGGTAGATCTGTCAGCCTCCTGCTGATGAAATCTTCCCACTGGTGAACAGTAGCCAGTCGATAGCTCAACTCTATGCTGATGAACAGTGTCAGCATGAGTCTTCGTCAGCCGCTTGCTGGTGAGACTTCTCTCAACTGGTAAGCACATCTCATGCTGGTGAACAGTAGCCAGCATGAGTCTTGATCAGCTGCGACTTACAACTCAAAATACCTATACAGGACTTTACATTTGAGACTAGAGCTATTCTAGAGACAAACTGACGCTGGTAGGACTTAGGATTTGATCCACCAAAACACCAAAACTAGAATCTGAACAAGTAGCTACTGGGGAAGGGAAACTTAGCCAAATTTCCCAACATTTACCAATTAATCAAACTATATACATCCATATAATATGACATATATAATTTATAAATAAATTATAAATTATATTTTTATCATGCAAAATTTATGATTTACAAATTTTAAAAATTCATAATATTTGACTATAAGTAAAATATCAAATTTAATATTACATAATAATTAAATATCCACGCATCGCGTGGGTGCAATACTAGTTTGCAATAAAAAACACATCATTTTATTAAACTCGTCTCATAATAAAAATGATGAGACCATCTCATCTAAGAATTTGTCTTAACTGAATTATTGGAGTATTTTTGGTAATAAATAAAATGCGTGACAACCCGTTAGGTACCATGATAAATTGAGAAAACGGAATTAGGAAAGAATGAGAGATTCAAACGTTAATTATTCATTATGTGCGTGTTCGTTTTTCAATTGACATAAATGGCCTCCAACCAACTCTCTAGACTGATGGTGATGTACGGCAATTGCAGCCGAGCAAAATGATAAATAAGAGTCTAGTATTTATTAAAGGCTATTCCTTAATTATTTAAAAATTAGATTCGAGTAAAAAAATTAATTTTTCCTTATAAATAATATTTTCTTAATTAAAACTATTAATAAGATTTAATTTTTGTAATATTATCAACATTTTACCTATTCAAATATTTTATTTCAAGTAGTTTCAAAATGATTTTATTTAGAAAAAAAATTGTTAATTTTATTTTTCGATAAATTGTGATGATTAAAAAATTAATTTTAAATTTCTAAATACTTATTTTAGTATTTATTTGATTGATCACATTAAATATAAATATTTTATTTATAAAATACAATATAGTTAAATCTTTATATTTCGTGTATAAATATATATATATATATATATATATATATATATATATATATATATAATATTTTTTTTTTAATTTTATTTGTCAATCCCCATTATATAAATTACGTCAAATTAATCAGCAATGTGTAACTCTCAAACTTCGACTTAGATATCAAGTTAAAGATGAAGATTTAAGCATCACAAATTAGAGATTTAGACAATTGATAATTTTTTTTAAAAAAAAATATAAATTAGTTGCTTAAATGAATAGTGTGTGTTTCATCAATAATTACTACAATTTACTAAAGATTATTTTCAATTTGTGGTAGTGTGAATGAAGCATCACGCTCGATTTCTCGGAATAATCTTTCAATTGCATTACAAATTATTTTAAAATTTTAAATAAGATGTATTTCAATTATTTAAATATCCATATTTATACATTTGACCATTGACGATTCAATTAACTTGGAAAAATATCAGTGTACTAAAAATGTCAGTGTACTTCACTTATATTGTAACATTGACTTATTAAAATTATAAAATAATATTTGATACACTTTTTATTTTTTATAATAACTAGATTTACACCCGCCCGATGCGTGAGTTAATATTTATTTTTAAATATATTTAGATTTAAAAAATATGTATATATATTTAAAAAATCTCATTTTTATTAAAGTAGATGCAATAATATCCTAATTATAATAATATCACTAAATAGAAAATATAACGTATTCTTTTTTAATGTGCAAAATATATAGAGAAATTATTTATATTTCGATATAATTACTATCACATATTTCAGTGAAAATTTCATAAATAGTGTATTTTAAATAACACTACATATAAATAGTGTACTTTAAATAACACTACACATATCAATGAAATGGATAATTTGGAGTTAAATAAAATATGTAGTGTTATTTAACTATTTATAAAATCTTCACTGAAATATGTGATGGTAATTATGTCGAAATATAAATAATTTCTCTATATATTTTGCACATTAAAAAGGCACATGTTATATTTTCTATTTAGTGATATTATAATATGGATGATTCTAAATGCAGCCACAATTTTACTTCACATAGCCTCTTCATTTTTAAAAATAAAATTGTTATTTTTATTAATATTCTACCCTTATTTATGAAATAAAAATAAAATCATCATATAATATGTGTTAGTTTCGTTAGCCTCCAACACCTGATTTCTCAAAAATAAAAAAGTTAAAAAAACTTTTGCAAAACCACAAGTATTCGTGAATGAAAAAATAACGATTCACCCACAACTCAATTCAGAAGGAAGAAAATTAAAATTTTCTTCTTTTAAACATAATTTCGCAAATTTCTAAATAATTGAAATACTAAACCACAATTAAAAGAAGAATGAGAAATGAGTAAAGGTTCTGGGAGGTGAGTGAGTAAGCAACTGTGTCGATGGATAAACATAAATTTGGTTATAATAATTGAGAGAAATTTTCATAGAACTGTATTCCTTGGTACAACTTTGAAGAAGTTGACTATTAATTATGGACAAATTCCTCATCAAGATTTAAAAAAATAGGAAAATAAAAGTTCCTCCTTGCAAGACTTGCCCCGAACCCCACAGTTGTTGAGAAGAATATATTAAACTTCATTATTTTAGAATAATGCTCATTCACCAAAGATGAATTTATTTTTCGGTGGCCTATAAGTCTCTTCAAGAATCTCGGCTACACCTTGTTTAGAATCTATGTGAAATGAGGCTATGCGGTTATAATTTTAAAGGGGATTAATTATTATGAGGGTTTACTTGTAATATTACATATTAATTTTATTTTTTAAAATTAAAAGGGCTACATTGCATTTAGAATCACCCTTATTATAATTAGGATATTATTGCATCTACTTTAATAATAATGAGATTTTTGAAAAATATATTTTTAAAAAAATTTGAATATATTTAAAAATAAATATTAATTTGCGTATCGCGCGGGTGTAAATCTAGTTTAATTGTTCCAGGTTGACCGAGCACAAGTAAGTTGAGTGTAATTAATATTTTATTGTTGAATGTGAAAAAATTGTTTTTTTAACTAATAGAATAATTGAAATAGAACGGACGAAAAAGAAAAAATGAGATAATTAAAGTGAGACGGAGTATATTCTAATCTAATCTATATAATATATGAAAAGAAAATAGTATAGTTATTTAAAATTGGCGGGAACGGTTACTTATTAATATTGTTAAAATTAAGGCTAATAATTTGGATAATTATATTAGTATTTATTTTATATCAAAATACATTATAATTTAATAAGATAATTATTAATTTTATATATAATAAATATACACTTTTTTATTAATTCTCCTACCTCATAATAATCCATAATCATCTCCAATAATATCAACAAATATTTATTAAGGAATTTATTGTCCTAAACCAATATAAATTATTCTTTGTATAAATTCAATAAAATAAATCAAACATAAAACTTTACAAAATATGAGTTCAATTACAAAAATCGCACACAAATATTGTTTTATTGAAATTGTTATAATTATTTATTGTATATGTTATAATATAAAAAATAGCAAATAAAATAAAGTTAATATTGATGTGATGTTTTTGAAATAAAAAATGACAAAAAATTAATTATTTTTATTTTTTTGTATATTGATATAATTACAAATATATTGGGCTAAAATCTATATATAATTTTATGTATAAGGTATTAAAGTGTAATTACGACTGTGCTTTCATATATAATTATTGCTAAGATTACGACTATAATTACGACAATAATTTTATTTAATTTACTAAATAAAAAAATATGCTAAAAAATTATGACAATTGTTTTATATAAACATTTCATAGTTGAATATTTTAAATATAGAAATGTAAAACTAAAAAGAATCATCCATTACTATTATAGTATTACCTTAAATTTAAGAAAAAAAATTACAGGAAAAAAACTGCCCATGACACTTAGATTTGTCTGAATAATTGTATTTATACCGCAAAAAAAAATGTATTTCTCCGATCATTCTTTCATTTGCACTTAAATAAAATAATATTACACCGACACTTTCCATTTCCCCCACCATTTCATTATTTGAAATAAAATGAAATAAGTATCAAATTATTACACAAAATAAAACAAGTCTCATTCAATAATGGTTCACACTCAAAATATACATTTAACTTGACCGTTCAATAACACAATATCAACATATTTTTTATGAAATGTGGATACATTAATTTGATTTTTTATTTTATTTAAATTAGTATTTTTATTTAATATTTAAAATATATAACTTTGGTATATCGGTTTCAAATGTGTATTGTTCAACATATTTTCATAACCGTTTAATAATATATTACTTAAGATATAATATTTTTGTGATCACATTATTATATAATAAAATATAAAATAATAAATATTATTCTTATGTGATCAATTTTTTATACAGTAAATATAAAAATTATTAAATTCTTGAATTGAAACTAAAACAAAAATAACATGAGTACATGCTACAACACGCGGATATTCCGTGCGACGCACGGGTGAAAAACTAGTATATATATATATATATAAATAAGAAGTTCAAATAAGTAAGAAGTTAGCACAACTCATAATAATTCATAAAAATCTCCCCTTCTTTTCTATTTCTCTCTTCGTTTCATTTAATTGACACAATAAAGACACAACACATACTGCAATATCAAATGATCACGGAGCAAAATCTGAAAATGGAGTAAATCTAAACGATAAATCAATATATCGAAGTCTGATAAATAATAGATTGAGTAAATCTAAATGATAAATCAATATAAATATTCACTAATCATCCAAGTCTTCAGATTCATCATCATCGGTGTATAAGTGTTCAGCGTAATTCTGGATGTCCTCCTCATCGGAGTACGAGTCATCAATATCATCGGATTCCTCGACGCCGCTATAATCCACATAATCGGTGGTGCCATAGGTCCGAGCCGCCTCAATTGGCATCAACGAAGAGCGAAATTGCAATATCGGCGAATAAGTAGTTGAAGAATTGACAAGAGATTTAACGCCGCCGTTTTGAAGGAGAAATAAGTAGGGTGACTGGTAGGGGTTGGATGGAATCAAATTTGAGGCGACGGCGGAGGGATGAAGGGGATTGCGGCGGATGAGAGTATGGAGTAGAGAGTTTGGGATGCTTCTAAGCTTGGATGAGGCTGCCATTGATGATTGAAGAATGAACTTTGCTTGGTGCAGGTACTTGTTCTATATGGATTCTACGGAACAGAGCGGAGGGTAGGGTGATAAATATATGAAGGAGGGCGGGTTTCTAGGAGGGTTTTGGCGAGGGGTTACCCATTCTAGAAAGTTCTGTGGTGGATCCAAGTATAGTATCCCTTGTTTTTTTCTTTTTTCTTTGTTTGATGAAAAACAAAACTTATATTTATTTAAAGAATATATTCTGAAAATGGTGTAAAGTTTGAATTAAAAATATAAAATACATTTACAACTTTTGAAGACAATAATATTTTCAATTATAAAAATTTTATTTATTTTTTCAATACACACCATGATCCAAATAATTATGCTATCTTATAATTAAACATACTGCTAAGTTGTTGATAAAATATAAATATAAAAATAATTATAGTCTATTATATTAAAATTTTAAATATAAAAAAATATTACCATGCATCACAGAAGTATAATTATAATTAAAATAAAGAATTAGTTGCAAAATAAAAAGGGGAAAACAATTATTAAAGTTATGATCCACATCAGAAAGATTTTTTTACAATTATTTTATTTTTTCTAAATACATTGTTATTTAAATGATTAGTTATTAATTAATACTAATTGTTAGAAATTAAATTTCAGTTTATTCCTTACTTTGATGTTTTGATGTGTCAAAACTTACTTTAGTTCTAAGTTTTCAGTATAGTCCTTCATGTAATTCTTGTATAGGATTTATTGAGTTGTAATAGAATAGAAACTAAAGATGAGGATCGAGCAAATAGAGATTCAATCTCAAATGAGGAAATTGTTAGAAACCAAAGCTCGAGAAGACAAGAATCAAGTTTCTATACTTAGAGCGAAGATGCCATGAAACTTGAAGCGATGAAGACTAAGTTTTGTGCTTGAAACTTAGATTGTCCAGAAACTCAGTTTCTGGAAATTGAGTTTTCCTGAAGAAGAGAGGAAAGTTAAACTGACTTTGGAAATGTCAGTTTTCAGTTTCAGACTTTAAGAGCACGTGAAAAACAAGAAGACTCAAAGAATCCGAAGGCAGACTCGAGATGTCTTTAAGTGGTGTCAAAAAGTCAGTACGAGGAAACTTAAACTTAGATTCCTCGGACTGAAACTTAGACTGACAAAAGTAGGTAGAAAGTACACTGACAAAAGTGAAAAGCAGACGGCAGTGCAGAGCATTAAAATGACTATGATTGGACGATCTAATCTTTGTCTCTAACGGCTGGATCTCAAAATTTGACGGACATAATTTAAATTATTGTCCAACCCAGTCGATAAATGTTAGGAATATTGTGAGACCCCTCCATTGTAAACCAATTCATAATCATAGTTTGATATGTTTTGGTGGATCAAAGCTATAGCAACTCAGTATCGAGTCAATTGTAAAAAGTCCTGTATAGGAATTCATACTCGAGTTATTATAGATTAAGAAATAGAAAGATTCAGGTTTGCTGAAGGAGTCAGCAAACTTACCTAATTGCTGAAGATCAGAAAGGCCAGAGATGCGAAGGAAGCGACAAGAATGCTGAGGAAGGAACTCCAGTAAACTACGGAGACATCCGACGCACATCAATAGCCAGCAGACAACAATGAGCAATCAAGAGAAAGATTACAAAGCCAAATATCAGACGGATTACAAGTTACGAGAAGAACCAACCAACTAAGAGAATGGAATAATCATCATGAAGAAAAAGGAGTTCAGACCTACAAAAGATCCGTTCTGACAAGAGACGGCTAAAGACAGATGCTACGCCAATCAGAGACAAGGAGACTTGAAGTGTCTCTGTCAGACGCAGAAAAAGGAAGCATGCAGATAGGCAAGCATTCTCCTTGAGTCTAATGGAAAAGATTCAAACGACCGTTTGAATCTTCACCTATAAATAGGTGTCATCCTTAATTGATTCAAAGGTTCGCGACTTCGTACATACAAGAGATAACAAAAAAGATAAAATATAGTCTCTCTAACACGCGAACACAATCGAGCCAAGTTCTTAATTGAAGCTTCTTGCAAGCTTTCATAATTAAAGCTCGAAGACCTGTGAAGTTTATCTTCTTAAAGGTATATTAGGATTCCTTCTACTCCAGAAAGAATCTAGCAGTCACTATTGCAGAGCAAGAGTGATTCGTACGAGCAATGCCAACACAGGGATAGGTTCCGGGAAGAACTATAAAACTCCCAGCAGTCGATGCCCGAGGAGAAGGGAGGTTTGTCCTCACTCTAAGGAGTGACACCGATCGAAGATTGGAGATCGAGGTGCTTGAAGGTGCATGCTGACCAGACGAAGGAGCTGCTCAACGTTAGAGATTAGGCTTGACCTTGTACTCAGTCTTCCAGTGAAATTTTCGGTCAAAGGACTGGAGAGTGGACGTAGAACAGTTGTTCAAACCACTATAAAAACTCTTGAGTCGTTTACTACTTTATTACTCTATCTGTTTATCGTTAGATCATTTGAAACTCAACACACCAAGTGTTGTAGTATAAACGGTAATCAATCTTTTCATCAGCTAACGGGAACAAAGTCAAAACCGACTAACCCTTCTCCTTTGTCAATTCTTTTCATCAGCTTCTCACATATTTAGCTAATTGTGAGCTAGAAGCTAGCATCATTCTCAAACTTGTGAGTGGCCTTCCACCATGACATTCATCTTTATGTGACCCAAAATACGGTTGAAAATGTATTCCGCCGAGTTTCATTTCACTTTGTCTGTTAACACTATCATTGGTCTATATTTCTTGATGCTGAGTTCTAATTTAGATCCTACATCGCAAACGATCATCATAGACAAAATGTTAATAAGCAGTTAAAAGAACTTTGTCATTGAATCATTCAGAGTGGTTGTCTTGAACTCCTTTGTCCACTCGTTCTTCTTCCATTTTTGCCAGTGTTTTTCTTCAATTTATGTGCGCGCTTTTGATACTCCGAGATCTTAATTCCTTCATCATACAACCTAAGTTTTTTGCTAAAATCTCTAGCTAAAATGGTAATCTCAGTATCATATACGTTTGTAACGAATGACTTTTCATCTTGTGCCACTCTGGCATATAAGTATAGAATTAATAAACTAGATATGGATGGATTGCCTTGGGTTCCGCTGTCAAAAATCTCACTAGCCCTCCAAGATCCAATAGTTCTTGTAAGGTATTGTAACCCTATTCTTTGGAAAGAGTAAGGTTCGGGATCTTCTCTTTTTGGACCTGTACAGTCCTCAACAACGTGTAAAAAAATAGTTTCTGGCTTAGTTTTTGCGATCACAACTAGTTGGTAAGAGGGAACCCTTTCAGAATGACCTCTAGTTTGGTTGGGGAGGAGTTTCGGATGTGCGATGACTCGACCATTGTCTTGATGTTGAAGGTATTAAATGTATTGACTACAAATGGTTAAATCTTTGAAGGATTTGGAGTCATGGCAATTGCAGGGAATGTTCGAAAAAGATTAATGAAGATGACAACCCATTTAAAGAGTCGAACTTGACTCTCGGACTTGATTGCCTTTGCATGTCAACTATCTCCTTAGAACAACTAAGTGCAGGAACTCAGACATAATCCATGTCTTAACTGTTGGTTTAGACTCGTAAATTAATTAGTAACCCAAAACTAAGAGTTTGGACTAAGTTGTATTCCACTTTCCTTATTATCCAATAATAATAACTGGAAGATTGACTCAATTTCTTCCGGTGAAAACCCACAACTGAGGGCTAGGACTCAGTTGCATTCAGCATCTTAGTTTCAGTTTTATATCTAACAACTTAGAGCTGTGACTCAATTATATTTCACAAATATCACTAAATGACGATTGATCAACTGAGTTTCTATAAGTCACAACTTAGCAGGGACTCAGTTGTTCTTTGCAACTCTTCATAACACATGGGCAACTGAGAGTTGGGACTTAGTCGTCTTCTCCAGTTAAGACAGATTAAGAAATCTAATTTGTTCTTATTATGATCTTTTAGTGCACATCATTCTTTTTCAAGGCAATATCGGCTCCCAGCTTTCACCCTAGCCATTGTTTGAATATATTCTAATGTTTGAATCATCCTTTCAGATTGTCTATTTTTTTTTTTTTGGGTAAAATGCCGCAATAAAATTGAGCAAAGTAGCTTGTCCCTCTATGAACTCGTCTAAAATATAGTCAAAATGCTACCCTTTTTATATGGCGACATAATTACTTCTAACCCTAGTCTCTCAAACTCCTTAATTAATTAGAAAAAGAATATACTATTTTAAATCTCACCCCACTAAAACATCTTTATTAAAACTTAAATTATGATTTATTAGACATAGGCAAAACCTTACACTACATAGGCCCCAAGCTGGGGACTTAATTAAATTTATTCCTCCTATATTCACAGTGAACTCAATTTAACTGAATTCTTTGTGATCAAAGCATGAAATACTGAGTAAGTTTTCCAAGGTAGCAATTGATGGTAAAATTATAGTCCTTTACTAATACAGGCTAACTCAAGTAGTCTCATGTTCAAATTATTTACTCCGAAAAAAGTATTTCAACTGTTGTGATATGTGAAAATCTCGATATTGACTCTGAATAGATTATGTTACTCCCTCCGTCCCGGGACAGTCGCAACGTTTTCCTTTTTGGGCCGTCCCGGGACACTTGCAACGTTTCCATTTTGGGTAAAAATTACCAACTTAATTACACTCTAATTAAGTTTAATTAAAACATTAAAAATCAATTTTTTTTTAGATTAAACATAATTACCTGAAAATAAAAAAAACCCACCCCACCCCACCCACTAATACCCCCACCCCATCCCCCCCCCTTCTCATTTCTCAACCCTAGCCGCCTTGCTTCGTCTTCGTCTTCTTCGTCCCTCACGCCCCTCTCGCCGATGGCAAGCTCCGACGGCTGGTTCAGCCCACGTCGGAGACGAAGCAAACCCTCGCGGCCGAGATACTCCCTCCCCTCACCCCGTATCTCCTATTTCTCCTATACGGGAGACGAAAACCCTAATCCCTACCCTTTACCCTCGCGCGCGCCGGTGCCTGACTCTGAGGGTTGGATAAACCCTCGAGCGCCTCTAATCGACCGTTCGTCCCCTTCGTTGATAAATCGCAGGGGGGTTTCGCCACCCCCTGATGTGGTTCATCCGATCTGCGAGCTTCGCCACCCTCCAGCCGCCGGTCTTCCGATCTGTGACCTTCGCCACCCTTCCGCTGCGATGACTGAGCCCAGGAGCTACGCGGTCGAAGGAGGCGAGGTGCATGAAACCCCCCTGGGATCTGAGGCCTGTGATGTTCGCCCACCCCCTTCTGCGGGCTTTCCATTCTCCGATCTTCGCCACCCCCCCCCCCTGCGATGAATGAAGCTACAAGCTATGGGGTTGAAGGAGGCGATGTCTATGAGGTTGTGGGATCTGAGGCCGTGCCCGAACCTGATCTGCCATGCCCGGCTGGTATCTCTGATCTCGGTTTTTCTTTTATGCTACCTATTCATGCTAGCGAACTCCCTATTGTGACTGATTCTGAAGTTTGTCGTGATTTGGGTTGGGATTTTGTGGAACAATTCGATTAAATTTGGCAAAATATGTAATGCATGTTCATTTTGATGCTGCTGCATTTGTTGATTACATATTTGTGCTGCTGCAAGTTGTAGATTACAAAAAACTACACTAATAGAGGTTGCTATACATCATATATTCAATGCCTGTCTGATTTCTGTCATGTCGATGTTATGCTGCTCTGAGATGTAGCTGATGCATTCCAAAATGAGTTCTTTTGGCACTTCCAATGTCTGTGGTAATGAGTTGGTTCTGCGTAGTGCTCCTTTGCTCATGTGTGGTATCTTGTATGCATTTGAGCCCCTTACCTTCATGATCTCTACCATGCATGCTTGTAGTGTGATGAACACATCATTTAATGTGGAGGTTGACAACTTTGCATATGAATCTTCAACTGCATGAACTAGTTCATCCACTGTTTTGCTTGCACTCTCATACTGAAGGGATTGAATTGCTCTGAACCACCCCAAATCATTTATGTTGCAATCTGGTGAATTGGGGGGCTGTTGTTTGAGTTTGATGTTGAACCCTTGTGAGCATGCAGCCTCTCTAAACTGTGCATCATCATCTAGAACATGTGGCCTTGCATTATCTTGTTGGATATATATCTCTTTGCTAGCTCCTTCTGGCCACTTGCTCTTGATTGCTGGTATTATCTGTCATTACATAAAACTCTTCAATGATGTGTTGAACTAGTTCATCCACTGTTTTGCTTGCACTCTCATACTGAAGGGATTGAATTGCTCTGAACCACCCCAAATCATTTATGTTGCAATCTGGTGAATTGGGGGGCTGTTGTTTGAGTTTGATGTTGAACCCTTGTGAGCATGCAGCCTCTCTAAACTGTGCATCATCATCTAGAACATGTGGCCTTGCATTATCTTGCTGGATATATATCTCTTTGCTAGCTTCTTCTGGCCACTTGCTCTTGATTGCTGGTATTATCTGTCATTACATAAAACTCTTCAATGATGTGTTGAGCTGAGAAGATGAATGCATTTGTGCCTGTGTGCAGTTGGTTTATGCTAATTGTGCCTGTGTGCAAGTGATCCTGATCCTAATTGCTGTTACATGTC
>JAPKLW010000144.1:469077-483279 GCA_026898455.1 Plectranthus barbatus
GTGTGCTTTTGGTTTATGCCATTTGTGCCTGTGTGCAAGTGATCCTGTTCCTATTTGGTCATAAATGTGCCTAAACCTCTTCAATGATGTGTTGAGCTGAGAAGATGAATGAATAAGGATCATACCTTAGAGATCATACAATCTCTAATCACATCTTTTGTGACTGATTCAATTGGCTTTGTAACTATTGTCCCTGCACATCTATTCTTGCTGTTTCTTTTGGCTGGTTCTGTGTATGTGAATGGGAAGATGCCTATTTTGCCATCAAATACTACCTGCCCTTGATCTGTGATTATTGGCCTACTTACTGCTGACATGAACATAACCTTGGTAATGAACTTTTTACTCTTACAACTTCTGTAAGGGTCTTCTTCTCCTGGTGCTAAGTAATGCCTATGTGTGGTTTTGGTCATGTAGAACCACTTTTCATCTATATGGACTGTGTTGTGCATTTCCATGAACTTGATCTTGTTTTGGACTCTATCTAAATGTAATGACTGAAGGCAAAACTTCAGCCTACTTACCTTGTTTGAGGCTGTCAGCTCTGGTTTAATGGCATTCGTATGTGCCCTAATCCTACCCTCTTTCACCCATCTCCCAACTGATGATTTACTTACCCCAAGACCACTAGCAACTCCCCTTATTGTACTCCTACTTGAATATGTCATCCTTGACAACCTATCAAGGTCCAACTCTAAACTCCCTTGTTTTTTGACTCCTTTTTTGTGATTTTTCAATTGAATATATCCTTGATCTTCTTTTTGTTTTTTGCAGCAGTCCAAAGCCGATGAACGGTGGATCGGTGGACTCCAAAACGGCTGGTTGCTGAGGTGATCTTGCCCCTTAAAGGCTTACCATCCTTGCTGCCTTCAAGTAGAAATTGGACGAGCTCATTCCGCTTCGAATCCGAAAGCTCACGGGTTGATTCCATGGCTTCTCTTCTCTCGGCCTTCTTTTTTTTTTTTAGGATCGATGATGAAAAATGCTCTGAGATCACTTGTTTAGGGTGTATTTAATGTGGTGAATTGTTGTGTAAATTCAAATTACTAATAGTGTGGAAAATTTGGCTCCAAATTTGTGATTTGATCAAAAGAGAATGTAATGATTAGTTGTAATTTGAATTTTAATTAGTGGAGCATTTTTTACATTTTTCATTTCTATTTTTTTAAAGTTTAATTAACTAACTAATCTAACCCCACTAACTCCTTAATCACTTTTTCTTAACCTCCGTGCCGGGTCAAACGTCTCAAGAGACCCGGGACGGAGGGAGTACTATTTTTTGAGAGCATGATGGCAGCTAACTGTATATCATTAAATTAGGTATTTTATTTCAAGCAGTCTCAACTATAATAAGCATTCCATCCATGGAATGTAGTGTTAAAAACACCTCATCTATATTAATAGATTACAAATTCAAACTTTCCTGAAGAGATAAGTTTATATAAATATATTTTTATTACCAAAAAAATCGAATAAGCTAAATATCATTGAAGAATAAAAAATAAATAAATATTAAACTTAAATAAAAGAATAAAAAATAAATAAAGATAAAAACCACAAAATTATAACTTTAATTCAACTTCGATAAATTTGAGTTCATAGTTCTAAATTGATAATAAAAAACATTATATACATTTTTAAATAAGATACTTACATTTCAAAAAAAAAAAAAAGTATAATAAGAATCACCCATTTATTTATCTTTATTTCCTTGAGATTTTACTGGGATTCGGCGTGTCTAATTTAAACCTTAATAATTCCTAAACAAGGAAGGACAACAACTCAACTCTCCGAGATTTTCAGCATAAATAAATGGTAGAAAAATTGAAACTGAAATCAGAAGGCACAACTTCCAACGATGCGAAATTAGGATCAACAAAATTCAGCTTGGACCTAGTGAAATCGACCAAAGATTAAGAGCCGCAAATTCTATAAACAATTTTATTGTTAAAATTAAAAAAAAAAAAAAAAAAAAAAAACATTTAACCATCACAAAAAGGAATGCCTGTCCCTGTCCCTGTCCCTTAAGAAATCGACTAACATAAATCAATTTCCACGCAAAACCCAAGACAACAAGTAGAGGTAGAACCTATAAGTCCCCTAGGAATTTGCAATTGAGGTTAACCTACATGTAGAAGTTTGAAGCCTGGGTAGTAGCAGCCGGTCCGTTGCCGCTCGACTTTTGAGATAAGGAAAGGAACTCTTGGCAGTCTTTGGCTCCAATTTTAGTGAACTCATTCACCAGTGTGGTGATGAACCCAGCCAATCTGTCTCTGAATTCCTTGGAGCAGCTCTTGTCACCCTCATCAACATCCTGAACACCCCCTTTGACAAGGCAGCCCACTTGAGCTCCATCCAAGTAGGCTTTACAGGACACCAGGATCTCTCGTGCAAGCTTGCAGAAGTGGCCCGCAACATATGCCTCGAAGTACTACAAAATGCGAGAGACACTGAGAAACACGATGACAGAACAGTGATGGTGATTCAATCAAGGGTTCCTCTCACCTTTGGAGGCTTTCTCATACTGTACACCATTGTCTGCAAGGAATACATGAATGTTCTCTCATTGTACTCCAAAGACTTCTCCTCACCATGTTTGGTGCCACCCAAGTTTGCATACCCAGGTTCATTAAAATAGGGCTTCGCATTCAAAATCAGCCCTTGAATTGAGACCAACACCTGCAACATGGTCGATTTTCCAGGGAGCCATTTCTCCTGACCATGACCACTCCAAGTATTGAGAAGGCTCAGGCATACTTTACCACAATTGTACAAATTGGGATTTATTCGAAGGCCACCAGAACGGTAGTGAACTTTCTGTCAACAATATATATCAAGTAAATAATCTTAAATCAACAACAAATAATTCACAATCTCCTATGTTTTTCAATGAAGAAACCTACAGGAGGAACACTGGGATAATTGCTGGGGAAGAAGACATCAAAGAAGAAGAGACCATCATGGTAAGGAGTTCCCTCTGCTCCTACAATGACAGCTCTTAAGAGATCCATCCTCGATTCATATACCCTCACAAATATAGTATCTGTTGGAGAGACAGCAAAAGAATAATAGGTGGCAATGCCTTCAGGAAAAGAGTGAGAAATAGTGCAAAAAGATAGTATACATGGAGATGCAGTACATACAATAAACATAGCAAACATTAAGGACGTCAATCCAACCCGAAATCATTAGGCTGACCCAAGAAACAGGTTAGGAATTAAATATTTCAACCAAAAGAACATCTAACTTGAATGGGTCGCCAGCAAACTGATAGGGCTTGCCCAAATGACAATTGGAAAGAATGTCCCAATCGATATGCATATTACAATTTATATAATGATTGTAACATAATCTACTTTCTAGAATTGAAGTTAATTTTCTAATCAAGTTTTAGAGCGTATAATTGTATTTAGTGCTAATAACTTTTATCAGATAACGAACATGTAATGAAGTTGAAATATATTTTAATGCTGCTGAAGTAAAAGAATAATACTTTGAACATTTGAAGTAATGAATGTACAAAATATGTGACGTATTTTACATTTTCTTATTTTGAGAAATAAATTTAAGCATCTTTTGCATAAATATGTGATTGTTTCAAAGAGTAAGAGATGAATGAACATTTAAAGGCACAAGAAAATTTAAAGTGATAATCCGTATATTTTCGGAACTAACGGGTTTGAAATCTGAATGGTTAGGAAAAAAACTTTTCAGCCAAAAATCATCTAAACCTGAATTTATGAGTGACAGAGTTGACTTGAAACTCAATAGAATGGAATGAATAAATATCCCTAGTGAAGATGCCTCTAATTAAGAAGTGTAGTGTTATCCAAACTCATTAGATATCTTATAAATCAAATAAATAATCATAAAATATCTAAAGTAAAGGGAAATTGGTACATAATTATTTTAAATGTCAACCTGGTAAGTCTTTTTCCAGTATCTTCCATTCTTCTTGAATTCTTTTGGCCCAATTCTTTTGTCCCTGTAAAAGACACTATTAAAGAATTTATAGAAAAAAGTATAGTAAAGGAAAACTACCACACCCCATTTGCCATAAAATAGGGAAACCCTTAACTTAACCCAATAATATGGTCAAGGGTCAAGAATTGATCCCTAGGAAGTCCTAACTTAACCCAAAACTATGATCAAAAGGTCAATGATTGATCCCCAATAAGAAGCCCATCAATATGATACAATGCGGACATCATAGCACACTGTGCTTGCCCCAGCATAAAGGTAAGTGAAAAAGGAGAGAAGAAAAACACTTCTTAAGATGCACTAACCAGCTTAGCTGAAGAAGCATTTTTGGCAAATTCGTGATCTGAATAATCTTCAACAGTATCAAATTTCTTGAGAAGGGCAAATTGCTGCAATATCTCATCAGCATCTCTCTGCTCTATATTGGCAGGTGTTACTCCACTTTGATTATAAGGAGGATCCTGCACTGAGGGGGCAAATCCACTTCCATTCATAAATGTAGGAGAACCAAAAGGAGGTTCCAGCATATTCAAGGGGAAGTTTGACCAAAAAGGCATGTGTGTTCCCATTCCTGGAGCACTAGAAGACATGCTTAGAATGGGATAGCCACTTTCATTATTTACAGTACTTGCGGCTGAAGAAAGCAGGTTTCGTGAACTAGACTTGACATGAAATTTTTTTCTCTTTCTTGAAGATGACACATTCCCAGGATGCAGGGAACCACCAGAGTTTTGTGCAGCCAGAAAAACCGAACTAGTAGTAGAAATAGTAGTTCTCTTCAGACTAGGACCACTTTCCAACCACTTAGAAGACAGTTTCCTCTTCAGATTCTGGCCTGCTTGATTACCTATCTCTGAAGATGATGAAGTTGTCAGATCTTCAGCCTGGATATGTTTAAATGGCAACAAAGAGTTAAACACATGCATTCAACTCAATTAGTGAGATAGAACTAGTTGAAAGTACTTGTGAATCAAACCTTTGCATCATCTAGTGGGCTATTTGACAACCACGGAAATGGGGCTTCAACTCCAGGAGGAATATCCATATGATCAAAATGTGTTTCCAAGACTGAATAGTTATCATATACTATGTCATCATAATATGTATCTATCCACTCATCCTCTCCAGAATATAGATTATGGTTGAAATCATCTACAGTTAAATCCTTTGATTTCTGAATTTTGTTACCAGATCCATCACTTGGTAAACTACCAATGCCCACAGAAGAGTTGGACAAAGCTTTCTGCATGACAGGAAAGAATGTAAGTGATATTACCGGACAACTAAATCAAGTTGGTTCTGCCAAAGAAAAGCAAAACAATCACAAACGCTTAGATATATGTGTGAGTGAGAGAGAGAGTGTGAGAGAGTGTGTATAGCTATGTATGGTGAGAGCTCTAAGTACCTTGCCTTTGCTACTCGCATCAACACACAAGATATCGCCATGATCTTCATCAATGTCAACATCTATTATTTCATGACATATCACCTTTAAAAAATTGGGAAAATTCAAGGTTAAGATGCATCCAATGGAACGATTTTAAATTTCAGAAAATAAATGTAGGAAAGAAAAGATGGTGTCACAAAAGAATCTTGTGACACCTTACCAGCAGATCAATGCTAATAAAGGCAAAAGACAAGTTCCATATTTAATCCTCAGCTCAATTTAGCTTTATCAGAAAATTACAAAATAGAAGTTCTGCAGAATGCAACAAAAGCAAGCATTTGTTTAGCACGTTCATGCTACAACATTGATATAGTGAGTTAGCTTATAATATAATTAAAGAGTTTGCAATGCTGATTAGCCAGAAAGACAGGGAACTAATTATATTTAACCGCCAGATTATCTTGAAACTTAATCCGAGCAACAAACCACCTTCTATCCCACACGACTTTAGTGGTACTCGTGCCTACAGTAGTTAATACAAAGTATCTATATACTCCTATGATGCAACTTCACTAATAGAACTAATCAAAACAAAAGGCAGTAACTCATCTATCACCTCCTAATGAAACATACAAGCAGCTATGAAGGTTATGCCGCCCGTTCGCTTGTTTCGACATTTAAAAAAAAAAAGTCACCATTTTAGTCCCCAGCACTGCCAACCATTGCTGATAAACTATTCAGTCAATGGAGATTTGGATTGAGTAAGGTCCAAATACCACTCAGATGATTTTTTTATCTAAGGCCACGACAGTAGCAATAAAAAAGAAAAGCCATCAGGTTTACCCACACAGAAAACATGATCCACATTTAGGAAACTATACTTAAATTGATATCCATTATAAATCAGGCTCTAAAAGGATCAAGAAAAACAATATCCCCCATGATAAGACTTCCAGCCAAGAAAAAGCCACGATGATTCTGGAAAATGAATCCCAAAAATAATGATGCATACATACAAAATAGACACAAACATCAATAGGGAACCCTTTCAAATAACAACCGAAAGGAGGCATTCTAAACAATTTACAAACCCCAAAGGCGAAACAATCAATAGAAAATGAAACAATAAAAAAAAAGTAAATCTTGGACCTCTTTTTGTTTGGAGGAATTGGGTTTCGAAGCGCGGTTGATCGGCGGCGGCGGCGATGAAGATATATCCAAAACCTCCACATCTTTATACATAGACGACGAAAACACCCTTTTCCTGAACCACCATCGGCATCAACACAACACATCAAAATTCAAAACACCCAAAGAGGAGAGAAAAATTACTTGGAATTCAGAGCGACGTATCGAGAAACTGGTGCAGACGACTCCATGGAGATCGGGTACTAAGAAACGAAAACAGAACACAAAAATAAAAATGAAACTGAAAAAACAAAAACAAAAAAAGAAAACGAAAACGAAAACGAAAATTCAAGAAATGAAACTAGGGCCGAAGCTCTTTGACGGAGTGATGAGGCTGCTCATTTTCCCCTTAATTAAATAAATTCAGTTCGCATCGAGATAAAGATGGAGAGATATAAACGGAAAATTAAATATGTAAAATAGATAGACAAAGGGTAGGAAATTGCATAAAAAAGATGTGCGACAGAAGAGTTGTGCCGTGGAGTGAAACTGTCTTTAGCAAAGTAAAGATGGAGAGAGAGAGAGAGAGATGAGAGCGGCCTTCGCGCCCCCGTTGGGATCTTCGTTTCTTGTAGGTCAATGTGGTGCGTTGCCTTTAAAAAATAATAATAATATATATATTTAATTACATAGGTTAAAATATTTTATAGATGAGTAATAACAACATACGTTTTTTTCAATGTATGTAATTATATTATTTTTTAGAATTTTAGCATATTCTAAAGTTTTTACAATTATAACATATTAGTTAATTTTTCTTGCAAGTATAAACGTGAGAATTCGGCAATTATAAGGAAAAAAGGTCCTACACAATTGCTTACAAATGAGAAAGTAAAAGTTAAAAGAAAATAAATTTTTTTGAGTTTTGTGAAAAACTAACATTTTTTATAACTACTTGCATACAAAGTTTTGATATTTACAGATTTTCAATTTTAAGAAATTTCATACAAATGAAAATGCCTATCCAAATATTTTTATTTGTATTAAACTCTATTAAGTATTTTTAAAGATTATTATAACTGCCGAAATTCCAGAAATATAATGTTATTTAAAAATTAATAAAATTATGTTGATATAATATAATTAATCTACTATTTTATTAAGTCACCAGCCACCAAAGATAAAATTATAAAAGGTTCTTGATTTTAGGGTCGATCTTTGTAATGGAGTATCCATTTTTCTCATGCAAATACAATTAAGATGACTTTTTGGGCTATTAGATAAGCATGCTTTTAACTCTTCTACTTTTCCAATTAATCCTTAATTTTTCTTTTATTCTCATTTACTTTTTAATTTACTTTAATTATTATTTTTTATTCAATTGGTTTTCAAATGGGTAAAGTTATAGATATATTATAAATTATTGTAATTTTTCAAATATATCATGAATTATATGTATTCTTCAATACATGCTAAAAACTATCAATTTTATTTCAAATTATGATATAAAGAGAATTTTGACGATGAAAAGTTGACGTTTTAGCAAGATTCTATATGAAATGTTGTCAACTTTTTGAAAAGTCACACGCATACCCTAAATGTGAGAAATTGCCGAAACATCAATTTTTCCTTGTCGAATTTCGCTCCAGTTATTATTTTAAATAAGTTTGAATATTTATCTAAGAATACACTATTACCCCAAGTTGCCCCCAACAGGGATAAAGCATGAAGATACAATAAAAGTCATATATGAAGGCATCATATAAAATATCTAAAGAAAGAACACAAGAGACGATCCTCATAAAAGCCTTCTCAAATAGTTTCGAAACCTTGTCAGAACGCCTCAACATGCGACTATTTCTACTGTGCTTCAATGTTACGCCTCATAAATTTTCAACTTATAGATTTTGATGCTAACTTGTTAAAATGTGCAGAAAAACATAAAAAGAAAAATTGTGTAATGGGTATTTTCCTTTCTCATCAATTCTGCAAATGGACTATACATTAATATATACAACCGAGAGGCCGTAAACAAAATGTGACTCTTATTCTAGAGAAATCTTGCATAACAAACAATCAAATATACACGTGAGAATGGCACATTTAAGCTAAGATTATTCTCTCTCCTTCATTGCCACGCCACGTTCTAGATGCTCCTTTAATCGGGTGTGACGAGTGCATGTGTTTCTTCCATTTGATCCATGTAAGTTTACTTGATCTTTTACGTGATCGTCCTTCATGCATGATGAGGTGAACTTCTTGAACTGTAACGCCCCCCTCCCCCTCAAGCTGGTCCGACCAAATTTCAGCTTGAACAAGATGGAATTAGACAAACTAGCCGACAAAGCTTTTGTTAACAAATCAACAAGCAGAGAATGTGAGGAAACATGACTAGGTAGAATCAACCCTTGTTTAAATGCTTCCCACACAACATGACAATCGATGACAATGCGTTTCATCGCATTCATGAAACACCGGGTTATTGGTGATATGCAAAGCAGCTTTGTTATCACACCATAAAGAAATTGGTAGAGAACAAACACAACCAAGATCAAGTAGCATAAAAGAGATCCATTATAATTTATGTATCGTAGCCGCCATGGCTCGATACTCGGCCTTGACAGTAGAGTAGGAGATGGTGGATTTCTTCTTCGTTTTCCAAGAGATCAAACTGTCCCCAAGGAAAACAAGATAACCGGTTAATGAATGTCGTGTAGTAGGACAAGCTCCCCAATCAGCATCGCAATAGGCTGTGAGCTGAAGCTGATTGGAGGAGGAATAGAAAATACCACAAGATGGGCTCTAAGCAAGATAACGGACTACATGTAAAGTTGTTGCCCAGTGAGAAGAGCGTGGACTTTAAATGAACTGACTTAACTGCTGAACGACATAAGTAATATCTGGTCGGGAATAGTTCAAATACAACAATAGACCAATTAACCTTCGATACCTCTCTGGATGTGGAAGTAAATGAGTGTTATCTTTATCATTTGCCAAGAACATAATGGCAAGGGGAAGAGGAGTAGCAACTGCCACACAGTCAAGCATCCCAACATCACGAAAAATATCAGTGGCATACTTAGTTTGAGTGATGTAAATACCATCAACGGAGCGGGTGAACTCCATACCAAGAAAATACTTTAGTGCTCCCAGATTCTTTATACTAAAAAAAGTGTCCAAGAAAACCTTGACACGATCTATTAAAGCTGGATTATACCTAGTGAGTAGCATGTCGTTAACATAAACTAACAAAAATAGAAGGCCATCACCATACTTGTAATTAAACAAGCAGTGATCCTGGCCAGACTGGATGAAACCAAATTTATGTAGTTTGGTTGTGAGCGTGAGGTTCCACTAGCGAGAGGCTTGTTTAAGTCCATAAATTGACTTCTTCAAACGACATACTTCACCCTCTTTAGCTTTAGTGTATCCTGGAGGTGGCATCATATAGATATCCTTAGAAAGATGATGTTGGTCCCTGATCAGAGTCGTGATAAGCGGCCTAAAGCTACTTAGCAAATGCAGCAGAATATTAAAGTTATCTTGCACTTAATCTCTTTCACAATTGTTTAGCTCAAGGTAGGTGTTAGATTGTTTCAGAGATATACTCTAGCAACTTGAGGTTGCTAAGTTTTAAATCAGACAGTAGAAACAATAAAATAGTAAGAACACACAATATTTATAGTGGTTCAATCCTTAAAGATCTACGTCCACTCCTCAGTCGAACACTGCGAATTTCACTAAAAAGATATGGTCAAGTACAAGGAATCGCCTATCTCCTGTAGCAGGGGGTGAGCTTTCGAGCCAGCCACTACAAGACTATCCTCCGTTACTTGGATCTTCATGGTCTGTAGTTACGGCTAAGTCAAGGGTGCACCTTCGTAAAACTTGCCTTTACTGCAATGGAAGCTTTATAGTTCCTTCCGAACTTTCATGGTTTTGGCAACAGCCCGTGGGAGTCAATCTCTTTTCAGAGATGTGACTGCAGGATGCTTCCTAGGATGGAAGTTATCCCAATGATTAGATTCTTGAGCAAAGTCAAGGAATCTCTTCAATGTAGTGTTAGATATTCAATGAGGGGGACACTACGGTTGTTGAGAGCTTTGAATTCTTCTCTTTAAGGAGCTCTCAACTGATTACTCTCTTTTTGCTTTTATTCGTTTGTAAAGCTTTCTCTCGTATGAGCAATTGTTAATCGTAGTCGTAGAGGGGTTTCCAGAGTAGTAGTGTTTTTTCTCTCTATTTGGACTTCTATTTTATATCTGGAGATTCAAACTTTGAATCACCAGAACCGTTAGACACAACGGTCCTCCTTGTCCAAAAGAGCTACTTGCTTTTCGTCCTTTCCGACGTGTACAACTACTAGTTATTGTTCGCAAGTCTTGTGGATTCGGCAACAATTGCAAGATTATGATATTCCTCTTGAATGTGTGCCGATCTACTGCGACAACAATAGTGCAATGTGCATAACGAAGAACCCAGTTCATCATTCGAGGACGAAGCATATTGATATCCGACATCACTTCATCAGAGATCATCAAGAGAAGAAGGATATCGATGTCCAATATATATGCACAGAAGAACAGATTGCGGATATCTTCACTAAACCGCTAGCAGAGGCCAGATTTAAAGAATTATGCATCAAGTTAGGTCTTATGGAGATAGACGATGCTATGGATGAATGAGGTGTTATTCTCATTCTTTCTGGATTCCTTGAAGATTTGAAGGAAATGGAGAAATGTATCCAAGCTTGCTTCTGTAGACTGCTAGATCTTGATGCTAAAACAAGATTGCTGAGCAGATAGCAGAGGAGTGCTAAGTCCAAGCTCTTAGCATTCCCGAAGGCGTTTGATATTGGGAAATATTCATCAAAGGTTGCTAGTTGATTTGGTTGTTGAACCCTTAGCAGAATATGCCTGTATGAATAGAGTGCTGAGTTCAAAATCTTAGCAGACTCATGTGCATGCTAAGGATTTCCTATGATAGCAGACTGCTAAATCCAACCCGTAGCAGTCTCCACCATGCAAAGAAGATCAGACGCGGGATAAATTTGAAATTCAAATGGGACGTGCATTTAATGCGTGCAGACGGCAGTGACGAACTAGGGAGTGACACATCATCGACACTCGAGTTCATAGGGGCGTGGGTCACCATACGAAACATCCTCGCGAAGCCTAGCCGTTGATTGGATCTGAAGAAAAGTACCCCAACCATCATATCTTTACCCGTAAGGTATATACGCCTCTCTCACTCGACTTCCTTCACTTTACAAAAATCCAAATCCTTCTCCCCAAGCCTTCAAACCTTTGAGCTCTCAGAAATTTCCCAGAATCCCTTAAATTTTTCCAAGTTTCTCTACAATCAATGGCTGCTAATCCTGATTCCCCCACCCTATCTCATCATGACCATCTGTCCATACGACCTCTTCGGATTCACCTACTGAGTCTGGTACCTCTATTCAATCCCTTACTTCCACCATAACTCTTCATTAGAGATGGGCTCCAGAATACACCGGTGTTGTAAAAAAGGAGGATGTTGAGGACAACATCTCATACGGTCAATTGGTGACACTCGCCAAGACCAAAGCATAGTCCAACCTATCCAATAAGCAGAGGCGCGCTACGCAGATAATGAAGGATAAGATCTTATATACCCCCCTCGCCGCCACGCAGTTCTCAGAATGGCTCATGGACATTCTTAAAAAAACAGGGGTTATTGGGTACTTGTCTGCGGAGCCATCGTGGTTTCACCCACATATGGTGTCCGAGTTCTATGCTAGGGCAGTAGTGGAGGAGCCTTCTCAAAAATCCTTCAAGACCTCGGTGTTCGGCACAATTTTGGAGGTGAATGCCGACATCCTTGCTGCCAAGTTCGGGCTTCCCAAGGACGGTATTCGCATTGCTCAGTATAAGTTGCATGATCAAGCAGGGATGGAGAAGAGATGGAGAATGTGGAAAAAGCCGGAGCTGGTGAAGGATAGCAAAGGCCAGCCGATCACCTTCAAGCCCACACATCCTATTAACCAATTCCAAGGGGAATTCAAGCTCCTAGCTGAGCTGGTGATAAAAATGTTCTAGTGCGATGCTGGATCATACTCCCAGATGTCTGCTCAATGGTATGCTGTGATGATGGCCCTGGTAGATAAGGTGAAGGGGAACTGGGCCGAGAGGTGGCTGGAACATGTGAAGAAGAACGTGACCGTGAAGAGGGATGGCACTTTCTCTTAGAATGTGAATTTTGGGCTCGAAATAAGTAAGTTCATTGAAATGTTCTTTCACAAGAAGAGGTTGGATGCAGGGGAGATGTTGCTTCTAACAGATTTCATTCCCCAGACAAGGAAAGCAACTGCTGCTCCCGATGCTAGCCGCCCGAGAATACTAAAGGGCACTTCAAATGTGGGCACCACAATTCCTACTTCCCCAGAGCATCCTGAGGCTGGTGAGCTAGCATTCCAGCAGCTGGAGCACGCCATAACTATGACTCCGGAGGAGATAGCGGCTGCTCGGAAGGAAGCATAAACTGAGAAGTGCTTCGAAGAGCTAGAAGAGATTGAAAAGCTCGAGTTAGGAGGAGATGTCCCTGTGCTCACTACTCTGCTGGATCCTCTGGCTGCTAAAATTTTTAAGAGGCCCCGCACAGAAATTATTACGCCCGAGAGGAGGAGGACTAGGAGGCGGACTCAGAAACCACTGGATCTGACCTCTAAGGATATCCCTGCTAAGCCTGAAAAGAAGCAGACGAGGAGGAGACCACAGAGCAGGTGACTGCAACTCCAGAAGCAGAAGGACAGGAGCAAGGTAGTCCCTTGTCCTCCAAACCTTTATCTGAAAGGTTGAACGAAATCAATGAAAGAGGAAGAGGAGAGCTGAGCAAAGGGCTAAGGAGCAGAAATCATACAAGAAGAAGCTCGAGGAGATGATGTTCGAAGCCCGTGATCAGAACTTCGAGAACATCAAGAGGGCTGCTGATGAACGTGCCGCGGCAAAGAGGGCCGCTCAATTGTTGGAGCGGGCGGCACGGGAGGCTTCCCAGCTAGCTATTGAAGCAGAGAAGCAGAAGAAGGGAAAGGGTAAGGAAGGTGGGAGGATTACCGTGACTATTCCCAGAGGAGGAGGCACTGTCTGATAAGGCTTTTGATCAAATGCTGCATGCCGGAGCATTCAACGTGCCAGAACAGACTAAAAGGAAAGGTGTTCAGATCCGAGCACCAAATGAACAGCCGAGCAGCAGCAGCAATTCAAATGATGGAATTCCACCTAGGGATAGGGATGCTGGTCCTTCTGGAGCAGGACAACAGGCAGATGAAGAGGCTGAAAGTGCTAAAGAGCCGCACGTTGAGCAGACTGCTAATGTTGCTGGAGGCCAGTGAGCTGAGCAGGTTGCTAGCATCCCCGAAATGTTTGAGAGCACTCAGGGAGAGGAGCAGGTCAACAGGGAGACGCCAGCAGGATACGACGATTCTTACTCTAAATCAGATTCCGATGGTGAATCTGAGGATGTCTATGATGCACGCTTCATAAGGAAGATCAACAGATGAGCAGACAGCCACCTACGTGTAGGGTTTTACTGTGAACCGAATCACCAAAACCAAACTGAACCGGATCGGATTTATGGATATTGCTCATAATTAATATTCTCAAAACCCTAGCATGCTCCTATGAATTTAATACAAGATTGTGGATTTAGGGTTTACCGTTATTCCGTAG
>JAPKLW010000144.1:489558-544957 GCA_026898455.1 Plectranthus barbatus
TATATATATATATATATATATATATATATATATATATATATATTTATATATATATATAAGTACTGTATCATTATTTTGTTCTTAATGGTACATTATTCGTGATTTTATTCATGCATTATCTGTCAATTGAATGGTACATTATGGAATGTAATGCATCTTTTCCTCTCACCTCATCTAATCTTTGATACAAGTACATGTGTGTACGAAATAATAGACGAATTGGATATTATGTAAGTTTTGAATGTTACAATCTACGACAATTATGGGGCATTATTTGTTTACAGTCTCAATATTATAGCTAAAACCTGGGATCATATTTAAAAACTAAAATAAAACACGCTATAGAATATAATGTAGTAGATAAAAAATAAAAAATGCATCAATTATCATATAAATAATGTAACATCTACATGGTTTAAAACTGCAACTCAAAAAATGAAGGATTTGAGATTTTATGGTTTCTTTTGGCGAGGTTTTAATTTCTCTTGGAATTATTATATATTGCCTCTGTCCACAACTTGCACGCCATCCTTCCTCCTGACAGCCGGCAACTGCGCCACTGGAGATACGAGAAGAGAGGAGAAACAACGCGCTGCGTGCAAGCTCTCGCCCGTGCAGCAACTACCTTCAGCCATCTCACCCCCTACCGCCAGCCATTGTGTGTTTGCTTATATCTGGAGAACTTATCTGCACCACCAATGTAGAGGTGGTCGATAGGGTGGTGAGGGATAGCGGCAGAGTGGTGGTGGCGGATGGGAGGTTGGCGAACTCACAGGCGAAGAAAAGAAATTGTCGCAAGATAGGGAATATGGAAAATTAAAATATGGGAAAAAACAAAAGAGCTATGGGATTCCTTAATAAGTAATTAGATTTAGCTATAATTTTTAAATTACTAATACATAGGGGTGTAAATGAACCAAACTGTTGATATGTGTGTAAAATGACCTAATTTTCGATGTGTGAGCATGCATGTTTGTGGCCATTTTACCCTCATATCATATGTTTTTGTTGTTCTTTTGTCGTGTTTTCGTGTTTTGAATGTTGTAGGACGTGTTTTGAGCATAAACTAGCATTTTTGGTGGAGTTTTGGAGGCAAATCGCACGAGTTAGGAGTTTGGAGGAGTCGACCGGCCGAGCGGAGCAGGACCGGCCGAGCCAAGCCGAACAAAGAGCTCGACCGGCCGAGTGGAGCAGGACCAGCCGAGCCAAACCGGACATAGGCTCTGACCGGCCAAGATGAACTTGCTCGACCGAGCCCTGCCAACAGAGAGTAGGCTCGGTCGAGCCATTTCTGACCGGGCGAGCCAGATCAATTTTTCCAGCGGTTTGGCAGTTTCCAGCTTCGACCGGGCGAGCCATACTTCGACCGGGCGATCCGAGGCCCTGTTAGCTCGTTTATAATAGGGGGATCTTCGAATTTTAAAAGAACTTTTGGTCAGATTTCAAATAACCGTCACGAGAATTCTCTCCCAATCCATCTTCCAAACACTCCCCATCCACATCCAAGGTGATCTAGGACACATTCCTCTAAATTTGGTGAAGATCAAGAGGTAGATTGAGTACAAGGAAGACAATTGAGAAAGATCATCGTTTGACCTATCAATTTGTAATGGATTCTATCATTTTCTCTATTGTATTGTACATAATTGAAGGTATGAGGAACTAAACTCTATTTTGAGTATTGATTGGATGGATATTGTGTTGAATTGAGATTGAATTTTGATTGTTTACTTTCCTTTGAGAGCTTGAATTGCACTAGAACTTGTTCCTTACCTCTAAGGTGTAGGTAATAGCCAACTTAGGAGGTAGTTGACGTGAACGCTGCAGCCAACACGCGGGCGGAATCGTCATGAATAGTGTAGATTCGTACGATTTTAGTTCTAATCCCGGTGCGGTGGTAGGTCGTAGGGAGATAATTGACGTTCTATTTGGAGTGGTCTAGGGCTTAATAACGTAGCTGTTTGCAAGTCTTAGTATAATCAATCATTAGCTCACCGTGAAAAGGGGTTAGCGAGTGTAGGGTCGATTGCTCAATCTCCTAGGGATTAAACATGGTTTACAACATGATTTGACTCAAACTAGACACAATTGACATTCATTCAATGCTCACTCTTATCTCATTGTTGCACTTGATACTTTCTCTACCTAGTTGAAGTTAATCGATTGTTGAAAAGTTGTATGATAATAGAACATATTTGGATTTATGCTTTATTTCATTGTTGCAAAACTTGTTATGATTTTTGCCTAGATAGATAAAAACTCAACGACTTGTGTTTGCCTAGTTATGAATTCCTTCAAACGAGTAAAAGATGTTCACTAGAGCTAATTGAAAGAACCTGGATTGATAAATTTAACGTGAGATAGTGTTGCAATTTCACCGTCATCACGTTTTTGGCACCGTTGCCGGGGAATTCTTTTAGTAGGTCTTGTGCAATTATTGGAAGTTTGTGTGAATATTGTTACTAACATTTATTTGCTAATTGATCTAGTTTGTTTAGTTGAATTGTTTTGTTTTGTAATTGGTATTTTTGATTTTTCCTAGGTAGTTTATGATCACTCGATCAAAGGCTGGGGAGCTTGAGGCAAGGAAATCTCAAGAAAGGAGCGAAAATATTCAAATCAATTTTGATATGTCTAATCATGGAGAGGACTGATGGATTTATATACTGAAAGCATTATGATTGGTATATTATGTACAAGGTCGATTGGTTAATATACTGGGAATCATAAATGTTGTATGTTCATCTCCTGTCTGAATTAACAAACATGTGTCGCAAACGTAACTATCTTCTTATCTCGTCGATAGGGAGATCATACGGTGTGTAGAAGATCACGGAAGATCGTATGGATCGTTTGACCTAGCGAGATATAAATAGTTATCACAGCTGAGACAGTTCCAGGATAAACTGTCGGTGTAGGCTGCAGCATACGCAGTAATAAGCATCTTATCTTGGATGGCTTGGTATGCTGGTGTGGGGCACACATTGATAAGGACCTAAGTCGAGATTGATTCTTTTATCTGACATTAAAAGAATCTAGATCTCTATGGCTTGACGAGATCCTAAGCCTATATGAAGGTACAAAAGTATATGCAGATTGTGTATTACTTTGAGTTGCAGTGAAAGGCTCTAGTTGAGCTTGTATATCTGTATCTTGGGTAATAGCAATTTGTGTATGACTGTCTGGTACTAGAACTAGGTAACCACATCCAGTATAGGATGGTGACATTCCCTGAACAACTCAAAAGGTTCGTTATGCTAAGTCCTGCAGGCTGATTAAGTTCAAGCATAAGTGAAAAGGTTTGAGTGGATTGATTCAGGAATATAAGATGTTAATTAATTAAATAGCTTGTAAGAGCTTAAATTAATTAACGAATGTCTGTAACCTTAAATGTGGGGATATACCGAGCCCATGCAACCCGTACCTCAAAACGTGGTAGCAAATAGGTAGGACAGTATTGATTCTCTGGTGGAATGAATCAATACTAATTAATTAATTATATTCTGGGTTGAATATGGGAATTAATTAATTGATAGGCCTTATTTGCTATTTGCATTTTGGTCCCTGGTCTGGCCCATGAAACTTAAGCCCAATAGGAGTCCAGTAATTTCCTATAAATAGGCCTCAGTTCCTCAGATCTCAACACACCACAAGATCATAAGTTGCACACAGCAAACCAGTTCTGGGAGCTGTGGTGATCGACTAATATCTGAGAATGAGGAGGAAATTTTGCTTCTCAACCGGGCAAGGGATCTGATAGAGAATCTTCACCTAATTTTCAGATCGAGTTGGGATACAGATCAGAAGATCAAATTAGGAGGATTTTTCTTTTTCTCTCTCTCCTTGTTTTTCAAAAATAATTATTTTATTTTCATAGATTTATTTCCTCAATCTGTTAGGAAATCAAATCTTTGTGCGTGGGAAAGATCAAAGAGCATCTCCGCGCACGCGTTCTTCAGAGTTCATCGATCCAGGTATTCCGCATAAACCTTCTTATGCATAATAATATAGGAGCATGCTAGGATTGTTCATAGGCATAGCAATTTATTTTTGATATTCCAATTAACGATCCTTGGCAAAACGGACTTTGTGATTCAGTTCACGAATCCCTTCAATTAGTATCAGAGCCAGGTTAATTAATTGGCTCTATCGGAAAAATAATATTGCCTATGATCATGCATGATTATTATTATTGATTGCATGCAATGGATGGTTTTTGGATTGATTGTATGTTTTTCGTCCTCGTGGTTCTCGGGTTAATCCGCCCTTTTATATGGATTCGTTTTTCACCCATGAGATAAATCCGTGGTTAGATTTAGATTTTTTCAATTGTAATTAGGATTATTCAATCGTTAGCTCACCGTGACAAGGGGTTAGCGAGTGTAGGGTCGATTGCTCAATCTCCTAGGAATTTAAACGAAGAACGAAGAACGCGAAGAACATGAAGAACGAAGAACACGAAGAACAAATGGCCGCACGACGCGTGACAGCACCGGCACGGCACGAACACCATGCACGGCGGTCAGACGCGGCGGGGCACGACAGCAGGGGGCGCGGCCAGCCAAGGCGGCGCCGCAGCCGCGCGAGGAAACCCTAGGGTTTCAGTGCGCGCGGTGCGCGCATGCACGCAGGCGGACGGCTGTGCGGCCCAGGCCGATCAGGGCTGGTGCGGCGGCTCCGGGTGAGGTCGACGGCGCGAGGCGAGCGGGCGAGGCTGGCCGGGAATGGCTGCGCATGGCATGGGGCGCAGGCGCGCGCGCGGACGCGGCAGGTCTGCACGGCCCTGCGCGCACGACAGTGGCTCAGTCACCGGGGACGCGGGTTGGACGGCGACGGGGGCTAGGGCGCGGGCCGAACACGCGAAAACCCTAGGTTTTGTTTGGTTCACGTGAGCCTCCGATTCCGATCTTGCGCGATTCCGGTGAGTCACGGAGGCCAACGGTGGAGAAGAAGATGAACGGCGGTTCGGGCAACGGTCAGGGTAAGCCGGGGCGGCGGCATGCGTAATGGGCAACGGCCGGAGGAGGCGGATCGCGGGCTACAACCATGCACATACGTGCATGGCTGTTGCGCGACTCCAAGAGCCCTCACGGCGGCGGCGAGTCACCGGCGGCGGTGGTTCGCCGGTGGTGGCTCGTCGGGCTAAGTTCTCGCGGACTATTGAGCTTGGAATGTGTGCCTAGGTCCGCGATTTGGTTAACTGGCCCAGTTGTCCAATTTTCCAATAAATCAAATCTTGGAGGCCCAAATTCGGAAAATGAATTCAGATCTCAATCCAAGTAGTGGGAGCCCAGTCGAAGATCTGTATTATTAATTCCAACTTGTAATAGTTAGAATTAATTTTTATTTCGTATCATGGTGCCACGAGGACATTTTTTATTTGCTTTATTATTTATCTTCGCATGATATACGTGTTTAATTTAATTGCGCAACATACAAGCATGTTGTAGATAATAGGAGCACGTTCACTGCTTTTATTTACAGCTTTAAAGCATGCTATGTGATTTATTTTATGTACTTAATTATAACTATAAATTCGGGGTTCATGCCTTGCATGATAGAATTTTAGCAATGTTATAATTATGGATACATAAAATAATCTGTGCAATTGAACCTTATGAACTAAAAATTACTAAGCTCATAATTTAGTCAGACTTCCACAAAGCGATCCTTTATAGGAAGTGGGTAATTTATTAGGTAAACGTCTACATGTGTAGCTTACTTAATTTATTATTCATAAGTTCTAATAGATAGGATTTCTTAAAACAAACATTTATTTCATGTGAGAAGTGGGAGTTCATGCGTAAACGTCTACATGTGTAGCTTGCGTATTGAATTTTTCATAAGTTCTCTAGGGATTGAATTAAATGAGACAACCTTATTATAGGGATTGGGTGTGTTCTAATAGATCCTTATATGGGAGGGTTGGTTTTGGTGGTAAGCTAGCTTAGATGTTATCCAGAGTATAACTCATTTGTGATGTCCCTGCTCAGTAGGATAATATGGTCTTAAGTTAGTCTCCAATTATTAATTCCATTTGTCTAAGGAACCCGGGCATGGATTGGAATTAAAGGACTGGAATTGAAAGATGCAGTCTGGTTAAGTGTTTTGTTGTAAACGTCCACATGTGTGGCTTGCAATAGTAATACTTAGGCAAATTGGAGGAAACATTAATATTGCTTTATCATAAGGTTTCAATATTTAATTGTTTCAATTGTTTGCGACTATGTTTTAATTTCTGTTTCTTAATTTATTGTTTTCAGACATGTCTATTCATATTGTAAACCTCTTAGCACTAAACCCTTTAACCGGTCCCAATTTTCCTGAATGGAAGTTTTGCTTCATGGAAATACTCTGTACTGCAAAACATGTCTATGTACTTTACATGGACCCACCGTCTCCTCAGTATAGGAACTGTACTAGTATGAGCGAGTGTTCTATGACAGATGGGTAGCTTCTGATGAGTTTGCCCGCAGACTCATCATGAAGAGTCTGTCTATAGAATTAAAGCTCAAGTACAAGAAGTTCCGAACTGCTGTTGAGATATGGAGGGACCTTGTGAAAATATATGGGAAGGTGAGACGAACTATCAGTTATGATCTTGTGAAGGACCTGATTTGCAAGAAAATAACCGAGGGGAGTTCGTTAGTTCTGCACTTCATCAGTATGATGAGAATCATGAGAAAGTACAGAAAGAGAGGTGGACAAATTAATAAGCGGGCAGAAATAAACATTGTCCTGCACTCTCTATCTGATTCTTATGGAGATTTCATCAAATCTCTCGGTGCCAGGTGCGAGTTTCCTCTTCATGAGTTACTCAGGGCCCTGTTGCGAGAGAAATCTGACATGATGGCATTTGAGTTTGCTCCAACTTTGTCAGCTCTTGACAAGGTAGTTGCTGAAGCAAAAGAAATGCTTAAGAAGTTAGATGAAATAGATGAGGCAAAAATTATCACCAGGCCATGCAAACACAAGCGAAGAGAAGTAAATTGTCTAGTGCCTAGCACGGGTAGACAAGGTACGTCATGTGCATTTATAACGGAAACATGTTTAGCATCAGTTTCTACCCATTCTTGGGTAGTGGATACTGGAGCTACGGATCATGTTTGTTATACTTTGCAGGGGTTCAGGCCGACAAGGCAGCTGAAGCATGACGAGATTACCATCTCAATGGGCAGCGGAGAGCGAGTCTCAGCAGTAGCCATTGGAGATTTTACTTTATGCTTTGAAAACAATGTTTTGATTTTGAGAGATGTTTTATATGTGCCGGTTTTTTGGCGGAACTTAATTTCAGTTTCCAAGTTATTTTGTGATAGATATTCAGTTAATTTTGATAGTGGAGTTTCTATCATTGGTAATAACGGTGTTATCTGTCACGGCAAACTGATTGACTCTCTCTATATCATTGATTGTATGTATAAATCTTCCGTGAATGTTGCAAACTCATCCAATAATAATAATCATTTACAGAGAAAGTTTTCTTCCGATGAGGATCAAACATATCTCTGGCACTTGAGACTAGGTCACATCAATCTAAAGAGGATCAAGAGATTAGCATGCGATGGGCTCTTGGATTCTTTCCAAGTGGTACCGCATCAAATCTGTGAGTCCTATATAGAAGGAAAGATGACGACCAGGCCTTTTAAGGCAAGCCAGTCTCGAGAAGAGGATGTGTTGGAATTGATCCACTCTGACTTATGTGGACCAATGTCTACGCAAGCTCGTGGAGGTTATGAGTATTTCGCCACGTTCATTGACGATTGCTCAAGATTCGGATATGTCTATTTGCTTCGCCATAAGTCTGAATGCTTTGAGAAATTCAAAGAGTTTAGGACTGAGGTAGAAAAGAAGCTTGGTAAGACTATCAAGACACTACGATCAGATCGTGGTGGAGAATACCTCAGTAACGAGTTCTTGCAGTACTTGTCAGATAGCGGGATTACATCCCAGTGGACTGCACCAGGAACCCCTCAACAAAATGGTGTAGCGGAAAGAAGAAATAGAACTCTCTTGGAAATGGTCAGGTCGATGATGAGTTATGCAAGCTTGCCGATTTCGTTTTGGGGATATGCCTTGGAGACAGCGGCCTATTTGCTTAACCTGGTACCTTCTAAATCAGTTCCTAAAACGCCTCTGGAACTCTGGTATGGGCGAAAGCCAAGTTTGAACAGAGTGAGGGTTTGGGGTTGTCCGGCATATGTGCTGACAAAGGAACCTGATAAGTTAGAAAGTAGGTGTAAGCTGATGCTGTTTGTAGGATATCCCAGGCAAACGAAAGGTGGTTACTTCTATTGTCCTGAGAATCAAAAAGTCGTTGTCAGTACCAATGCGAGATTCTTGGAGGACGAATATGTAAGAAACCACAGATCCAAGAGTGAAATTGTCCTCCACGAGCTTGAGGACAAAGAAGCAATTCCATCAGGAAAGCCCAGTGTAATGGTAAATCCACCTACAACAGGTGAGGCTGTACCAACACTGCCACTAATGCAAGGTATGGGACTAACGCGTACTGTGCCAACTACTGACACGGTTCAGATGCCTCGTCGTAGTGGGAGGGTTGTCCACCAACCCAAAAGGTACATGTTCGTGGGAGAGTCTTCTGACTTGATCCCGGAAAAAGAACTGGATGATACCGATCCCTGGACATATGATGAGGCGGTATCTGATAAGGATGCAGACGAATGGCTGATCGCCATGGATTCCGAAATAGAATCCATTACGGCTATGGATGTATACCAGAAAACTAATTTGCCTGATGGCTGTCGAGCCATAGGGTGCAAATGGGTATACAAAAGAAAAAAAGGAGCGAATGGTGAAATTACGACTTTCAAAGCAAGGCTGGTGGCAAAGGGTTATAGTCAGAAAGAAGGTGTAGACTATGATGAGACCTTCTCACCGGTAGCCATGCTTAAATCCATTCGTATACTCCTAGCCATAGCAGCACATAAGGACCTAGAAATCTGGCAGATGGATGTCAAAACTGCGTTTCTAAACAGGTACTTTGAAGAAGGTAGGGACATCTATATGCAATAGCCAGAAGGTTATGTGCAGAAGGGCAAAGAACATTTGGTCTGGAAGCTAAGGAAGTCGCTGTATGGACTTAAACAAGCTTCACGGTCATGGAATCTGCGTTTTGATGAAGTGATTAAATCCTATGGATTTTCACAATGCTCAAACGAGAGTTGCGTGTACCGTCTATGTGTCAGCGGAAGCGTGGTGTTCCTTGCACTTTATGTAGATGATATTATCCTATTTAGCGACAATTTGGAAGTACTGTCGGGCATAAAGGGGTGGTTATCCGAGCAGTTTCATATGAAGGACCTTGGGGAGGCAGGATACATCCTAGGGGTAAAAGTATTGCGGGAGCGCAATAAGAGGATGCTGACCTTGTCTCAAGGATCATATGTGGATACTGTGATTGCCCGTTTCAGCATGCAAACTGCCAAGAAAGGTCTGTTACCCTTCAGACATGGCATATATCTTTCCAAGGATCAGTGTCCGGTGACACAAAGGGAGAAAGATGAAATGAGGAACGTGCCGTATGCATCGGCCGTGGGGAGCCTCATGTATGCAATGCTATGTACGAGGCCAGATATCTGCTTTGTTGTAGGCATGGTAGCGAGATACCAGTCTAACCCTGGACAGGCGCATGGACCGCAGTAAAGCACATACTCAAATACCTGTAAAGGACTAGAGACTATTGTCTCGTCTATCAGTGTGAGGAGTTGTGCCCTGTGGGTTATACTGATTCGGATTTCCAGGCAGACCGAGATGAAAAGAAGTCCACCTCTGGCTATGTGTTTACATTGGGAGGTGGGGCCATATCATGGAGGAGTGCAAAGCAGAAGTGCATTGCGGACTCCACCATGGAAGCAGAATATGTGGAAGCTTCTGAAGCTTGGAAACAAGCGGTGTGGCTTCGAAACTTCCTTCTAGAGTTGGACGTGATTCCTAAGTTGCCCAAGACAATCACAATATACTGTGATAATTCGGGAGCTGTGGCTAATTCAAAAGAACCACGAACTCACAGAGCAACAAAACACATTGAAAGGATGAACCATATTATACGAGAAATCGTAGCAAGGGGTGATGTGCTAGTAGAGAAGAATGATACAAGAAATAATCTAGCGGATCCATTCACAAAGGCTCTGCCTCAGAAGGTCTACGAGATGCATGTACGTAACCTTGGGCTGAGAGCAAAGCTATCCACGAAGAATGTTTGATGTAATAGCTAGATTAGTTTAGACACGTTATACTCTGGAAAGCACCTGTATAATGCTTTGAGTATTAGTGGGAGATTGATGGATTTATATACTGAAAGCATTATGATTGGTATATTATGTACAAGGTCGATTGGTTAATATACTGGGAATCATAAATGTTGTATGTTCATCTCCTGTCTGAATTAACAAACATGTGTCGCAAACGCAACTATCCTCTTATCTCGTTGATAGGGAGATCATACGGTGTGTAGAAGATCACGGAAGATCGTATGGATCGTTTGACCTAGCGAGATATAAATAGTTATCACAGCTGAGACAGTTCCAGGATAAACTGTCGGTGTAGGCTGCAGCATACGCAGTAACAAGCATCTTATCTTGGATGGCTTGGTATGCTGGTGTGGGGCACACATTGATAAGGACCTAAGTTGAGATAGATTCTTTTATCTGACATTAAAAGAATCTAGATCTCTATGGCTTGACGAGATCCTAAGCCTATATGAAGGTACAAAAGTATATGCAGATTGTGTATTACTTTGAGATGCAGTGAAAGGCTCTAGTTGAGCTTGTATATCTGTATCTTGGGTAATAGCAGTTTGTGTATGACTGTCTGGTACTGGAACTAGGTAACCACATCCAGTATAGGATGGTGACATTCCCTGAACAGCTCAAAAGGTTCGTTATGCTAAGTCCTGCAGGCTGATTAAGTTCAAGCATAAGTGAAAAGGTTTGAGTGGATTGATTCAGGAATATAAGATTTTAATTAATTAAATAGCTTGTCAGAGCTTAAATTAATTAACGAATGTCTGTAACCTTAAATGTGGGGATATACCGAGCCCATTCAACCCGTACCTCAAAACGTGGTAGCAAATAGGTAGGACAGTATTGATTCTCTGGTGGAATGAATCAATACTAATTAATTAATTATATTCTGGGTTGAATATGAGAATTAATTAATTGATAGGCCTTATTTGCTATTTGCATTTTGGTCCCTGGTCTGGCCCATGAAACTCAAGCCCAATAGGAGTCCAGTAATTTCCTATAAATAGGCCTCAGTTCCTCAGATCTCAACACACCACAAGATCATAAGTTGCACACAGCAAACCAGTTCTGGGAGCTGTGGTGATTGACTAAGATCTGAGAACGAGGAGGAAATTCTGCTTCTCAACCGGGCAAGGGATCTGATAGAGAATCTTCACCGGATTTTTAGATCGAGTTGGGATACAGATCAAAAGATCAAATCAGGAGGATTTTTCTTCTTCTCTCTCTCCTTGTTTTTCGAAAATAATTATTTTATTTTCATAGATTTATTTCCTCAATCTCTTAGGAAATCAAATCTTTGTGCGTGGGAAAGATCAAAGAGCATCTCCACGCACGCGTTCTTCAGAGTTCATCGATCCAGGTATTCCGCATAAACCTTCTTATGCATAATAATATAGGAGCATGCTAGGATTGTTCATAGGCATAGCAATTTATTTTTGATATTCCAATTAACGATCTTTGGCAAAACGGACTTCGTGATTCAGTTCACGAATCCCTTCAAGGACACGGTTAGGATTGAAGAGTTGGAGAGACAGCTCGAGTTAATGAAAGCTATGTTAAATGAGAGGAATGGTCCTCGGAGACCACTTCAAAACCTTTTTTGACCTCAAGGGGAACCGATAACGGGAGGTTTTTAGTTAGGAGTGAATGCCACACAATTTGAGATAAAGCCACAATTGGTCCAAATGATTCAGAATAACCAATTTGGGGGACACGTAACCGAGGATCCAAATGTTCATATATCTCGATTCTTAGAGATTACGGATACTATAAAGATCAACCAAGTTCCCCAAGATCACATACGGCTGCGACTATTCTCCTTTTCCTTGAGGGATGGAGCGAGAAATTGGTTTGAAGGTTTAGACAAATCAAACATTGCCACTTGGGAAGAGTTTAGAGAAAAGTTTATCTTCAAGTTTTTTCCGCCAAGTTTGACTTTGGAGAGAAGGGCCGATATCACTTCGTTTGGGCAAAGGTACGATGAACCTCTTTATGAAGCTTGGGATTGGTTCCGAGAGCTTCTACGCAAATGCCCTAGACATGGTCTTTCTCAAAGTCAACAAATTTGCCAATTCTATGGGGGACTAAACTATGATACTAAAGTAATGAGGGATGCTTCATCGGGGGGTGCATTCCTCGATCAAGAAGAGAACGAAGCTTGGGAAACGATTGAGAAAATGGTTGAAAATAGTTTCCATTGGCCCAAAGAACAGAAAGATTATCGATCGGTAAAGTCGGTCAACGAGGCTAAGGAAAGTGAGGAGTTTAAGGAGTAAATAGCGGCCATGCAAAGAAAGCTTGGCGCATTGTCTACCTCGGGGAATAGAAATGAGGAAATGGTGGTGGTTCGTCATGAAGAGTCATATCCGGAAAGTGTAAATTTTGTTAATCAAAGGATGGGATACAATGGCCATCCTCAATACAATCCACCGGGTTATATGTACTACCATCCGTCTAACCGGTTTCACCGCAACTTCTCCTATGCAAACCCGAACAATGCTCTTAATCCTCCGTTACAACTTGAAGGGGGAGGTAGTAGCCAAGGGGGATATGCAGGGGGAAATAGTAGATATGCTACCCAAGAGCCGAGGAGGAATCCAAATGAGGAAATAGATAAGAGATTTGAGAAATACGATGGCATGTTCGCAGAAATTCAACTTCAAATTTCTTCAATTGCTAAACAATTGAGCGGGAAGCATCAAGTTTGGAAATTCCCGAGTGATACCGAAGTGGTACAAAAGAAAGGATGTAATATGGTTGAAGGTGAAAGTAGGATGGAGGAAAAATTGGAAGTGATGACTCCTAAGGTTGAAATGGTGGAAAGTGAAGAAGAGTTGAGTTTGAGTGTTGAAGAAGAGAAGGAGGTTGAAGTAGAGAAGGTGGAAGCAAAGAATGATGAGCAAACTGAGAATGTGCAATTATTTGATTATGTGAGGAAAGGAGACATTGAAATGCCGCTACCAGAAGAGATTGAACGAGTGCCTATGTTGGAGTGGAAATATTCCCGGATGATGAGCCATATGATGTGAGGAATAATGAACAAGAAAAGAAGAGCATAGCTAGCAAGAAGGAGGATCCGGGGGGCTTTGTGATTGGATGTGCAATTGGAGATTTTAATGTCGAGAAAGCCTTGTGTGACTCCGAAGCTAGTGTGAATGTGATGTCGTGGGACTTGTACAAGGAGTTGGATATTGGAGAACTTAAACCTACAAGTCAAGTCTTACAAGTTGCGAATCATACTTTAATTTGCCCACGGGGGATAGTTGAAGATGTACATGTGGAAGTATTGACATTTACATTCCCGGGAGATTTCCTTGTTGTGGATATGAAGAACAAGGGTAGCATTAAATTGATCTTCGGAAGGCCATTCTTACACACGGCTGATGCATTATTCGATATGAAACAATGGGAGCTCACATTCCGATGCTGTGGCAAGGAAGTTGTGTTCACTTTACCTCCGAAGAGTGTAAATGAAAATGAAGTTGAGAAAGCTGGGAAAAAGAAACGGATGAAGGATGTGCTTGATCCGGGCTTAAATATCATGGGTGAGGAAAATGAAGACAACGAAGATCCGGGGGATGAAGATGAGTTAGATCAAAGTAGAGTGAAGAAGGCTCGAGTGGATAGGGATCCACCTAGGAGTGCAAGAAGGAAGCTTTTCTTCCCGGAGGATCATGTGACTATAGACCGAGGTATGAGTTCAGGATCATCACCCTTTGATTATGATTGACTGTGAGGTATGGTCGTCGAGCTATCGACGTTAAAAAAACGCTTGTTGGGAGGCAACCCAATGGTTTTAATTTTGTCAATTTTCATGTTTGAATAATTGTTAGTTTTCGATTTTGGTTGAATAATGTTTTTTGTTGATGTGAAGGATTCTTGATTGTTTGTGGTTCTACTAGTTTGATTAGCAAAGTGATTGAAGATAGGAAATGTTGGAGGCGAAGTGACCGGGATTATGCAAAAAAAAACTGTGGAAAAATCGCGACGGGGGCTTCGCTTGGCCGAGCAAGGCAGGCTCGGCCGATCGGGATCGTGCCAAGTCACAACACGGATAGAGGTTTCGCTCGGTCGAGCGACGGGATATTTTTAATGCATTTTATGTTGCCCATTTGTCCCTTACCTTATTTTGGTCGAGATTCTTCACTTCTATATTTCCTTGAACATTGTTTGGCTCTGATTTGTACAACTCTTACCTTTCAATTTGTCAATGGCTTATCGATATGGAGGTGGTTTTCCTTATTCCTCCATTTGCAGGCCTGAAGGATTTGACGACGATGACTATGCTCGATTCATCACGCTCACACAACGGCAAGTGGTTGGAACAACATACTTATGTCCAGTTACCTTGGAAGCATTGGATTTCAAGAAGGATGTCTGGAATTTGTTCAAAGGTATGGGATGGTGGAAACTACTCCATGGGAGATGGCCTGCCTACATGATGTAAGCAAAGGAGTTTTTGGCTTCGGTTTGGGTGACGTGGAGTAAACAAGGTCTTCCGGAAATTGTAAAATTCAAACTCAATGGTCAAGAGTTTTTCCATCGTAGGCAAGAGATTGACGTGATTTTTGGGTGTTCGGGAGATGCAAAATTTATATTTGATGAAATGAGTCCTCCTGAATTTTGGGAATCTATTTCTGGAATTGCACTTTCGCATGATTTTAATATCACAGCTTGTAGGTCACATTTGATTAAGAATCCAGTTGTTCGTTATCTTCATCATATGATTGAGGGATGGTCTTGCGGTTTCTATGGGACTGTGATTGTTGGCATTCTTGATTTTCAATTTCTATTTGCTTTACTGCATGGTAGGACTTTTTCTATTGGTGGATGGCTAATGGAGCATTGGAATAATACCATCAGTTCTGATAATTCAGTCATTTGTGGTGGATGATTACTGTTTCCTATTTTTGAATCATGTGGTGTTGCTGTACCGGAAGTCTTTGCCCCGGGTTGGAGTCTTAATACGACCACATTAGTTACTAAGGCATTCTTGGTTCCCTCTAAGTCGGGTATTTATTATTTCTACAAGTTTGGTGACTTGGGAATTGAATTACCTAACCGCGCTCTTACGGAGGTTGATGATTTGCTAGATCGGTCTAACTGGTTGATGAGTACTGATGCTCATTTGGTTATGACTCAACTGATTATGTCTCATTATGAGGAGGTGATCTCCATGCCATGCCAGCACTGTTGCCAAGACCAGCCGCCAGACCCAGAGGAGTGAGAGTGCACCGCATACCTTTTTACAAACTTAGTCTAACTTGACTAAGTTTGGGGGGAATGGTTGGTATCCGGTGCTCTACTCTGGTTCACTTTTCTCTCTATCTTTACACTACTTTCTAGTTTAGTTTAGTTTAGTTTAGTTTGAGTTGAATGATTTGACTTTCGATATGGTTGTATAATGATATTGATCTACCTTCACTTTGGATTTGAATGTGGATGTTATTTGGATGTTTTAATTTTAATTGAATGGGTATGTTGATGGATTATTAGCGAGCTTGCATGAGATTTAATTCTTTCAATTTGGTTTAGTTTGTGGATATGTTACATGGTTTGGTATGAATGGTGGAGCTAGTGGATATTGCTTTATTCTTTGTGATGATTGGTTTGTGGAAAGTCGGTGGAAATGAGAACTTAATTGGCTTGTTTGTGCTCAATAGTTTGGTGGTGTTTGTGTTGTTTTGTAGTAGGTACAAATAAGGCATGGAGAGCGGTTTGATCGTGTGTGCCGATGGGTAACGCTTTCTATCGTTCCTTCTACCAATTAGATTCATTACAATTGTCTTATGACATGTAGATTGTTGTTAGGATGTTGTGTGCTTGTTTGTGTATGTGTGATGAACCCAAACAAGAACTTGAGGTTTGAATCATGATTTACTTAGTGAGCTTGATATTTACTTTGACCAATGATAGGGCGGAATCTAGTTGTCAAGGCATGCTTTAGTTGAACTTTTGAATTGCCGAGTTTTGTGTGTGGTTAACGCATAGGACTTGACAAAAAGCTGTGAGGTTTGAGCCATGATATTGTCATCTCTTTATTTGTGAGTGGCAAGATTGAGAGCACAAGATCTAGAACTTGCACTTATTCTCTATCTATTTGGCATGAGCTTGGTAACTAAAAAATGATATTAGGCCATCGATTCATAGTCCTACCTTTCACTCCGGGAGTATAAGGTGGTTGTCATCATAATCTTGCCTTTCATATCTTTGACCCCCATGATTGTGCTTTAATGGAGAATTTCCTTTGAAATTATTAGGACAAATTTTGGGGTGAAAGAGTGTATGAGGGTGAATACGGTGATGAGAGTTGGGTTGGGAATTGTTTGGTATCTTTGTATTGCAAATATTGAGGCAAGGAAGCTATGAAATAAAGGATTGATGTGAATCCTAAAAAATTGAAGCACCAACAAAATTTTTTGGGTGCTTGAGAAAAAGAGAAAAAAAAAAAAAGATAAAGAGAAAAGATAGAATGGCATCATGAAATGAATGAATGATGGTGTTGGAAAAATATGAAAAAGAAAGAAAAAAAAAGAAAAGAAAGAAAGAAATGTTGTGAATGAAAAAGCCTCGGGTTTGAAGTGGATTGAAGAGAATAAGTTTGGGGGTTTGGGGAAATTGAGAAGTTTAGTCACTTTGGCCTAAAACCACCTACCTTTTAGTAAGCCACGTTATAACAAAAAACAAATACCTTTTTTATTTTAGGAGCCAACTTGTTGTGGTATAGTGGTGAGAATAGTTTCAAGCCTATGGAAATTGTGCTCGATATTTTGTGAATGAGTGATGCTCATCGTCCCTAAACACGTAAGGGAGTGCTTTTATTTCTTTATCCAAAAATTGATGAGTGGTTCAAGTCCTTAGCATTAACCGTGTCACAAAGTTAGGTGATGATCTCGATTGATTGGGGAATGCCAAGATAACTAAGATGAGTTGTGAGGTTGTTTCATGAGGTTCATGGATTGCTTTACTTTGTTTTGATTGAGGACAATCAAAAGTTCAAGTTTGGGGGATTATGATATGTGTGTAAAATGACCTAATTTTCGATGTGTGAGCATGCATGTTTGTGGCCATTTGACCCTCATATCATATGTTTTTGTTGTTCTTTTGTCGTGTTTTCGTGTTTTTGTGTTTTGAGCATAAACTAGCATTTTTGGTGGAGTTTTGGAGGCAAATCGCACGAGTTTGGAGTTTAGAGGCATCGACCGACCGAGCGGAGCAGGATCGGCCAAGCCAAACTGGACAGAGAGCTCGACCGGCCGAGCAGAGCAGGATTGGCCGATCCAAACCGGACAGAGGCTCTGACCGGCTGAGCTGAACCTGCTCGACCGAGCCCTGCCAACAAAGAGCAGGCTCAGTCGAGCCATTTCTGATCGGGAGAGCCAGATCGGTTTTTCCAGCGGTTTGGCGGTTTCCAGCTTTGACCGGGCGAGCCATACTTCGACCGGGCGATCCGAGGCCCTGTTAGCTCATTTAGGGGGATCTTCGAATTTTAAAAGAAATTTTGGTCTGATTTCAAATAACCATCACGAGAATTCTCTCCCAATCCATCTTCCAAACACTCCCCATCCACATCCAAGGTGATCTAGGCCACATTCCTCTAAATTTTGTGAAGATCAAGGAAGATCAAGAGGTAGATTGAGTACAAGGAAGACAATTGAGAAAGATCATCATTTGACCTATCAATTTGTAATGGATTCTATCATTTTCTCTATTGTATTGTACACAATTGAAGGTATGAGGAACTAAACTCTATTGTGAGTATTGATTGGATGGATATTGTGTTGAATTGAGATTGAATTTTGATTGTTTACTTTCCTTTGAGAGCTTGAATTGCACTAGAACTTGTTCCTTACCTCTTAGGTGTAGGTAATAGCCAACTTAGGAGGTAGTTGACGTGAACACTGCAGCCAACACGCGGGCGGAATCGTCGTGAATAGTGTAAATTCATACAATTTTAGTTCCAATCTCGGTGCGGTGCTAGGTCGTAGGGCGATAGTTGACGTTCTATTTGGAGTGGTCTAGGGCTTAATTACGTAGCTGTTTGCAAGTTTTAGTATCATCAACTGTTAGCTCACCGTGACAAGGGGTTAGCGAGTGTAGGGTGGATTGCTCAATCTCCTAGGGATTAAACATGGTTTACAACATGATTTGACTCAAACTAGACACAATTGACATTCATTCAATGCTCACTCTTATCTCATTGTTGCACTTGATACTTTTCTACCTAGTTGAAGTTAATCGATTGTTGAAAAGTTGTATGATAATAGAACATATTTGGATTTATGCTTTATTTCATTGTTGCAAAACTTGTTATGATTTTTGCCTAGATAGATAAAAACTCAACGACTTGTGTTTGCCTAGCTATAAATTCCTTCAAACGAGTAAATGATGTTCACTAGAGCGAATTGAAAGAACCTGGATTGATAAATTTAATGTGAGATAGTGTTGCAATTTCACCGTCATTAACTGTTCATAAGCTACTCGGATCTCAATTCGATAAAAGCTCGTTCAAGTTTGTTTAGTAAAGCTCATTTTTTAAATGAACCAAACTTGAACATCATAGTATTCGACTCTAAAGCTCTTGAGCAGCCTCATTAGCTAAAATTAGTAAAAAATATAAAATAATTACTTTTATAAAAATAATATTTTCATGATTTAAGAGTAACATTAATGATAAATCTTTCTAATAATGAACAAAATTTAGAATTTGAGCATGAATATGATATTATTTTTGGAATAAATAATTTTTTTCAAAATAATAATGAAAATCTTAAATATATTCTAAATTAAGAAAGTTCGTTTAGGCTCGATTAAATCTCGATAAAGTTCGTGAGCATCAAAGTGTTCGATAAAAAAGCTCAAAGCTCAACTCGAAATTAAATGAGTCAAACTTGAGCACGACAATACTCGACTTGACTCGGTTCAATTACACCCCTTCTAATACACCATTACTAACTTATTAAAAAGAAAACATGCATAAAAAACCAAAATTGTACAAAGAATCTGGGCTGCATAATTATATAAATTGAAGGATAAGATTTGGTCTCATATAACATAGGGGAAATGAGTAACATATGATCACATCTCTCTCTCTCTCTCTATATATATATATCTATATATATATATATATATATATATATAAATTAAATATACTAAATGAAAGTCGTGGTCAACTGAATCAAAAGCGGGAATTTTCCCTCTCAAGTAAAAGAATCCATGCACATTTATTAATTGTTTAAATTCGGGCATGGGTACAGAAAAATACTAAAAAAAATACTGCAAATAAAATCCTATCCAAAACTCATGTAAAGTTCAAAAACAAAAATTGGTAAAATGAATTTTCGTCACCTACTTTTCTGCCGTTGTCCACTTTTACATTTTTCTTAGCTGTATTCTTTCTGACATTGTGGCATTCAAGAATTCAAATTTCAAATATTTGGCTCTTTGCTTTATAAAGTATAATGCTAGGAATATTGTTAGATATTATAAAAACCCCTTTGATTGTAATTGATTCATAGTCTTAGGATGATATGTTTTGGTGCATCAAAGCTCTAGCAACTCAGTATCGAGTCAATTGTAAAAGTCTTGTATAGGAATTCATACTCGAGTTGTAATAGAATTAGAAAGAAGAAGAATCAAGGATGCTGAAGGAATCAGCAGACTTGATGAATTGCTGAAGATTGCGAAAAGAAGAAAGGGCCAGCAATGCGGAGGAACATTACAAGAATGCTGAAAGAATAACTCCTGCAGAGTCCGAAGGTCTTAGCTCAAACTGCTGAGATACCACCCGCGTGCTAGAAGCCTGCAAACAACAATCAACAATCAAGAAAAGATACAAAGTCGAAGATCAGACGGATCACAAATCACAAGGAAACCCCCGACCAATCAGAGGATAGAATAATTATGATGCACAAAGGAGGTTTCAGAGCTACATCAAAAGATTCATTCTGATAGAGACAGCTAAAGATATACACTATGCCAATCAGAGACGAGGAGACTTGAAGAGTCTCTGTCCACTGCAGAAAAAGGAAGAACGCAGATAAGCTAGCATTGCCTTTGAGTCTAACGGATAGGATTCAAACAACCGTTTGAACCCTCACCTATAAATAGGTGTCATCCTTATTTGATTCAAAGGTTCGCGAAGTTCTACACTCAGTGATAACAAAAAGAGATCGAATACATTCTCTACATTACGCGAACACATCCGAGCTAAGTTCTTGACTGAAGCTTTTCATAGGATTCTATCTCTAAAGCTCGAGACCTGCAATGTTAAGATTCTAAGGTTATTTTGGGATTCTTTCTACTCTGGAAAGAATCTAGCAGTCACGATTGCCGTGCAAATGTGATTCTTACGGGCAACGCCAACACATGATAGGTTCCGGGAAGAACTATAAAACTCCCAACAGTCGATATCCAAGGAGAAGGGAGGTTTGTCCTCACTTTATGAATCGACACCGGTTGAATATTGGAGATCGAGGTGCTTGAAGGTGCATGCTGACCAGACGGAGGAGCTTCTCAACGTTAGAGATCAGGCTTGACCTTGTACTCATTCTTCTAGTGAATTTTCAGTCGGAGGACTGAAGAGTGGATGTAGAATAATTGTTCTAACCACTATAAAATTCGTGTGTTCTTTACTGCTTTATATTGTTATATTCTGCGCATATATATTTGAAACTCAACACTTCAAGTGTTGTAGTATAAATTGCAATTTGGATTTACGAATAGTTGAGCTAAAACACATTTAACAAACACTTGCTAGGTCGAGACCTTAGTAAGATAAGTGCAAGATTAACTTAATACTTCCGCTGCATACAAAACACTCTGATCGGGGACCAACAAGTGGTATCAGAGCGGTTGGTCTTTACAGACTAGCTGCTTCTGAGTCGCTTAGGACCAGATCCAGATTTTCCTTGCATATCTGTGTTTCTGTGTTTAGCTCAGGTTTGAAGCAATGGCGCACAACGCGAAGCTTGTAAAGTTCTCTCTAGAATCCTACTCTACCTGGAAAAAGAGGTCATTGATCAATCTGATGAACGTGCATCCTGAGATGAGACAAGTAATCGAGAAAGGATCGATTAAAATCCAGAAGGTAAAGACAAGGGTCGGAGAAGATGTAGCAAGACCAGACGAAATGGTAGATAAGCCATTTGAAGAATGGACTCAAGAAAAATGAGCGCGTGATCAACTAAATTATGTAGCTATGGATTTAACATTAGGTGCCTTGTCACCTACATTAATGGCAGAAGCGTTGGAGTACAAAAATGCCAAAGAAATGTGGGATTTTCTTGGTACTCTAAGCAAAGAAACATTTCAGATGAAGAGAAACAAGCTACAACAATGGGTAGACAAGTATGAATCTTTTCGATTGATTCCAGGTGAAAGCATCAAGGACATGGAGGAAAAATTCTACAACATTGTAGCTGAGTTAAAGATATTGGGAAGAACGTACGAGCTTCCGGATATGAACTCAAAGATTCTCTCAAGACATTCGAAGGAGGATTGGTTCGTCAAAGTAAACAATCTAAAGGAGAAAGATCTGTCAGCAATCAGCACCAAAGAAGTATTTGCTCAACTGAAGGCCCACGAATGGGATATCACACAGATCAACAAACAAGAATCTGTTTGTGCTGGAGTAATCACTGAAGCACAAGTCGAGGATGCTGCATTCTTCGTGAAGAAAGATGGACAGAAGTGGAAAACAAAGAAGCCATTCCACTCAGAGCGACCAGCTCAGTCCAGTTCAACAAAGGAGATTCCTTCCACCAGCGAATCCAAATTCAAAGAAGTAGGATGCTCAGTCAGCGAACTGGAAGAACAGATGAAAAGGCGGCAGAAGCTGCGACTGAAAGCCAAAGGGAAAAAGGAGGATTTCAAGCAAAGTCAACAAGCAGACAACAGAAACGCTAAGAAAGCGCCAAGAACATGCTACGAATGTAATTCCCCGGATCATCTGAAGTTTGAATGTCCACGAGTAGATCCAAAAGAAAGGGAAAGACTGAGGAAGCTGTTTGAAAGGCGAGCATCAAAAGCTGTCACCAAAGCACTGTTGACGAGGACAGAAATACCAGACATCCCAGATTATGACGATGAAAATTACTCATTCAGAAGATGAAGAGGATGTTCTCATGGTGTTCATGGCAGATATCAATGATGAGCAGACAGAAGAATCAGCTCTAGCTGCTGCAGGAAACGAGGTAACATACTCTACTATGTCCATTACTTCTACTTCTGATAACGTACATGATACCGCTGATTCATATTGCTCAGAATCAGATGAGATAACTGTAGAATATTTGTTGAAAGAGTTTTTGAAAGTTCATGCATTAAAGGATATTTTGATAAAAGAAAACTCCTCTCAGAAATCTCAGCTTTCTATTTTGACCAATGAGATTGAAAAATCTAGGTCAGCAGACGAGGAACTTTCAAAATTGAAAACATAATTCTTCTCCTTGAATGAGAATTTTAACATTTTAAAATAGGAGAATGAGGTTTTGAAAAGCAATAACTCCGTGCAAAACGTGTGTCAATGAAGATTTTAAAAAAGCACGAGAGATTTGAATGATATTCTAAGTGTCCAAAAAAGTTCGAAGAACTTCGCTGGAATAGGGTTTGATAGAGAAACGTCTTGCGATGCTGAATCGAGTATGACCAAGAATATTGTTTTTGCCCCAGCATCTGGGAAGATTCAGCAAACTGCTAGAAAAAATAAGAGGGAAAACTCTAAGTCAACTGCTCAGCAGAAATGTTGGCAGACAAACATCCCTCAACTGTCTGCTCCACAAAAACTTAATTACAAGTCTGCAGAGAAAAGACCAACAAAGTTTGAGTATGTAACTCAGCAGACTGTTCCATCTGCTAGGAAGGTTCATACAAATGCTAGCAAGGCTAAGCAATCTGTTGAGATTGCAAGGAAGCCAGGATACACTCCAAGTAGAAGGGACATCTACTTGAGGCCAGAGTCTAAAACAAACCATTTTCAAAAGACAGTGATGGCTCGACACACCACTACACATTCCTATGCAGATTTCAGTTATTACGCCAATAGGAATGAAAGGGTAGTGAAATGTGATAACAAACAAAATATCAAAATCACGAAAGTCTGGTTCCCCAAAGGAATAATCCAGAGGACTAATCCTGCAGGACCCGTAATTGATCGGGTACCGAAAATATAACTTCTTTGTTTTGCAGGAACATGAACCAGGAAGAAGAGCTTCAAGAAAACTCAAAGAATGGATCCTAGATAGTGGATGTTTAGGTCACATGACAGGAGATGAAGAGATCTTCATAGAGCTTCACAAGTTCAGAGGAGCTTCAGTCTCATTTGGGGGCAACTCCAAGGCTAGAGTAATCGAAAGAGGGTGCATCAAGCAGAATGGAATACGAATAATAAACGTTGCCCTCGCTGATAGCCTCAAGCACAATCTACTGAGCATCAACCAACTAAATGAAAATTGATATATTGTTTCTTTCTTTAACACAGGTTGTGAAGTTGCTCATAGGACCACCGGTACAGTAAAGCTTAGAGGAGTCAGGAAAGGAGGACTCTACATTGCTAATTGGGAAAGTGGTCAACAAGCATCATGCTTTATAGCACTCAACAAGGAAGAGACAAACTGGCTATGGCACAAAAGGCTAATGCATCTAAACTTTAAGACTATCAATTATATTGCCAAGAATAACATTGTTGCAGGTTTACCTCAAGAAACCTTCAAGAAGGAAGGAATATGCAGAGCCTGTCAACAAGGAAAACAAGTTAAAGCGTCCTTTAAATCCAATCCAGAGAAGACTACTTCAAACAGAATCCTTGAGCTGATGCACATGGATTTATTCGGCCCCAGTGACTCCACCCACTCTAGGTAGCAAACAATATACTTTGGTTGTTATTGATGATTATTCTAGGTACACATGAGTGAGGTTATTCAAAAGCAAGGACGAGGTGAAGATTATCCTTCCGGAGCTAATACTTAGAGTTCAAAATGACAAAGAGCTCACAGTGAAAGTGATAAGATTCGACAACGGTACAGAATTCTGTAACGGAGCATTGATGGACTTCTGTGCCGATGCTGGGATAGGACATGAAAGGTCCACTGCAAGAACACCTCAGCAGCACGACTTGGTAGAAAGAAGAAACAGGACCCTCAAAGAAGCTGTACGAACAATGCTCGCGGATACAGATCTGAGTCAAAGATATTGGGGAGAAACTGCTATGAATGCTTGCTACACGCAGGATAGAAGCGGAATAAACCTTCGCTTCAACAAGACTCCCTACAAAATATATCATGGTCGTAAGCCTTCCTTAGCTCATCTTCGTGTTTTTGGCTCACCATGTTATATCCATAATAATGGGAAGTCAAAGTTAAGTACTTTTTCTCCCAAAGCTGACGAAGGAGTGTTCCTAGGATACGGACATCCATCTCACAAAGGATATAGAGTACTTCACAAGACAACCAAACTTGTGGAAATAACTTGCAATGTTATTTTTGATGAAGCTACTTTAGTGCGTAGGACCATGAGAAGTCAAAGAGATGAGACTCATGAAACCAATGATGTCAATGGACCTTCGGGCTTGAATACTTTCGAAGCTGAACCGATTAATCCGACTAGGTTAATGAGTGAATCATCATCTCTACTGGAGACCTTGACTGATCAGCCGACAATCAAGAAGGCCGGTGATGAAACTGGTAATGCTGAGGCCACCATAAATTCTCTCGAAAAGCTTACATGTCAAAAGGGAACTCAAGGAGATGAAGCCATCCAGCAGAATGAGGATTCAACTTAAGGTTCCCAGAATGGCGAGAGAATTACGAAAGACAACTCTGCTGAAGATAACCAGGAGCAGACTACTGAAGACTGAAATACTACACCAGTAATCCAGAATGCAGCAGATGACATGCCAGAAGACAATCACTCAGCACAAGACACTCCAACAAGTGTAGCAGACAGCTTGGAAAATCTACAACTTGTTGATGTACCAGTCTCAAAAGAACCCATCGGACCAACCAGCAGTCAAGACATTCCAGTAGAAGAGCTACAAAGACCTAAATGGTTGTTGAGAGATCATCCGATGGAAGCAATTCTAGGAGATATTGCAGATCCAATTCGAACCAGACACAATGCCATGCTAGCCTGCTTCATATCATGAGAAGAGCCTACTAAAGTGGCAGACGCATTCAAATCAGCTGACTGGGTCAACGCGATGCAAGAAGAACTAGCAGAGTTCACAAGGAATCACGTATGGGATCTCATTGATCGACCGACATATCAATCAGTAATAGGAACCAAATGGGTGTTCAAGAATAAGCAAGACGAAAATGGACTTGTCGTTTGTAACAAAGCCAGACTAGTAGCTAAAGGATATGCACAGTGCGAAGGAATAGACTTTGATGAAACTTTTGCTCCGGTAGCTAGATTGGAAGCAATCAGGTTATTCTTAGCATATGCTGCCCATCATGGTTTTATTTTTTTCCAGATGGACGTCAAGAGCGCATTCCTGAATGGTGTATTAAATGAGGAAGTCTACGTGGAGCAACCTCCAGGATTCGAACGCAGAAACAAGGTGTACAGACTATGGAAAGCTCTCTATGGTCTGAAGCAAGCCCCAAGAGCTTGGTATGAAACGCTATCACAGTTTCTGCTGAAGAATGGATTCAGGAAAGGGAAGATCCATAGGACACTATTCTTGAATGCTGAAGACATTCTACTAGTTCAAATCTACGTGGATGACATCATATTTAGATCAAGAAATCTAAATCTTTGTGAGAAGTTTGCTCGACTTATGCAGACTAACTTTCAGATGAGTATGATGGGAAATATGTCATAATTTCTTGGTATGCAAGTTCAGCAATCCAATGATGGGATATTCATTCATTAGAAGAAGTATACCAAGGATCTCATCAGCAAATTCTGTCCAGAGAAGACAAGGACACTGCGAATTCCAATGAGCACTGCCTGTCAAATTTCAATGGATGAAGAAGGCCAATCCGTAAAGCCCACAACATATAGAGGAATAATTGGCTCCCTGCTATACTTGACAGCCAGCAGACCAGACATATCATATGTTGTAGGCGTATGTGCTAGATATAAGCAAATTCAAAGAAATCACACATGGAATACGCACGAGAATTGTTAGATATCTGAAAGGAACAGAATCGTCGAAATTTGGTATCCTAGAGCAGATGATCTCACACTCGTAGGATATTCAAATTCAAATTTCGGAGGCTACAAAATTGATCAAAAGAGCACGAGTGGAACATGCCCATTCCTCGGTCACAAGCTGATAAGCTGGTTCAGCAAGAAGCAACATTCCGTAGCAACGTCCACAATAGAAGCAGAATACGTAGCTGCCGCAAGCTGTTGTACACAAGTGCTGTGGATTAAGCAACAACTTCAAGATTATGAAGTCAACACTGGTTGTGTTCATATATATTGCGACAACAATAGTGCGATGTGATGGATTTTGTATATTGAAAGCATTTATTATAATGAGTATACGAAGGTTTATTTATCTTATCTGTTAACAATCTTACATGTATGTAACAATGGTATCCTCTTGTCTCACCGATAGGGACGATCATACGGCGTGTTGTAGATCGCAGAAGACAGTATGATCACTTGACCTAGTGAGACATAAACCTGATCACAACCGAGATAATGTATGAGGATACGTCTGTCCGGATGGCTACAACATTGTCAGAATAAGTAGTCTATCTTAGTTACTTGACATGCTGGTACGCAAGGGTAGTGTATTGATGGACCGCAGTGAGATGTATTCATCTGTCTGACATCAGCGAATACAAGATCTCATTATATTGATTGATTCCAAACCCTGACGAAGGTTCAGGGGTTTGCACGGGTTGTCTGTTGCTTTGACTTGCCATGGTGGAGAGCCTGAGTAACTTGCTCGTATATCCGCATCTTGGGTAACAACAGTTCGTGTAGTACCGCCTGAGACTGGGTTTAGGTAACCATATCCGAGTAATAGGATGTGGACATTCCCTGAGGAGCTCAATAACATTCATCGTGCCAAAGTCCTGCAGGCTGATTAAGTTCAGGCACGAGTGATAAGGATTGAGTGGTACTACTCAGGAATATTAAGATATTAATTAATTGTAGTTAGAGCTTGTCAGAAGCTCCAATTAATTAATGGATGTCCGGTAACCTTAAATATGGGGATTCTCAATTAATGTAGCCCGTTCTCATAACGTGGTAATAAAGGGGTAGGTCAGTATTAATTCTGTGGTGAAAAAGAATTAATATTAATTAATTAATTATGTCCTGGGTTGTGGGCATGGGAATTAATTAATTATAGACCCACTTTATTATTTGCATTAGGTCCCAGGTCTGGCCCAAGTAATATATGCTGAATGGAGTCCAGTAGCCCATTAGGGATAAAACCCTAGGTCTCTAAATGGACCCCTCTCTCTCTGAAACCCTTGCCACTTGTGTGATCTTTCAAATCAGTCAAAACCCTAGAGAGAGAGAGTTGGGCGGCGCCAAATGTAGAGGGAGGAGAAGGATTTTCGCCTCTGGCCTACATCACAGATCTATGGAATCCTCACCAGTAGCAGATCTAAACAGCATTGGGACACAACCCTGGAGATCTAATCTGGAGAACAGAATTCTCCTCGAAACATGGGGTTGTTCTACGTAGACTTGTTTCTTTAACTCGCCATTGAGGAAGGCACTCTTCACATCCATATGAAGAACTGTGAAGTTGTGGTAGGCTGCATACGCCAGGAATAACTGAATAGCTTCGAGTCTGGCGACGGGCGCAAATGTCTCATCGAAGTCTATTCCTTCGCATTGTGCGTATCCCTTTGCAACCAATCTTGCTTTATTTCGAACAATGGTACCGGTCTCATCTCTTTTATTTTTGAAGACCCACTTGGTTTCAATCATAGACTGATGTGTAGGTCGATCCACCAAATACCACACATTATTGCGAGTGAACTCATTTAGTTCTTCCTGCATCGCATTTATCCAGTCTGTTGATTGAAGAGCTTCTGTGATCTTGACTGGTTTGATCTGAGATAAGAAGCAAGACATCAGTGTTGTGCCTTGTCTGGTTCGAACAGGATTTCCAATATCATCGAGGATGGCTTCTTTGGGATGATCTCTTAGCCAACTTGGCTTCTTCACAGGTACGGATTCAGTATGGCAGCTGGATCTTCAGAAACTATAGGATGTTCCCATTGAAATGATTCAGTACCAGATTCTGGAATTGTTTCTTCTTCTTCTTCAGAAACTCCTTCACCTTCTTGTTCAGGAACAATATTCTGATCAGCATCTGGATTCTGAACGGTAGTTGGCTTGCCAGCTGATTCTGCTTCCTTAGTATCTTCAAAGTTGACTTCTTTGGTGTCAGCTTGCTCTGCTTCTAAGATCGCTTTCTGTGCTTCAGGGGGCTTCTTTTCACTTGATTCTTCAATGTTTGTGGTCTTTAAGGCCTCAACGATGGCATTTGCATCATCGGCCCTCTCGATTGTGTGGAGTTCAGCCGAGGCAACCGGAGTCTCAGGGAAAGCATTCATAGATCTAATCAGAGGAACTATTTGATTATGATCAAGATCACTCTTAGATTCCTTATTGACATCCTTGATCTCATGATTCCCTAGACTCCATTCTTGAAGTGTCTTGCGCACTAAAGTACCTTCATCAAAAACAACATGACATGTTATTTCCACAAGCTGGGTTGTCTTGTTGAATACCCTATATCCCTTATATGAAGGATGTCCATACCCAAGGAACACACCTTCATTAGCCTTTGGGCTAAAGGTATTCAACTTAAACTTTCCATTATTGTGAATATAACATGGAGAACCGAAAGCACGAAGATGAGCTATAGAAGGCTTACGACCATTGTAGATCTCATAGGGTGTCTTGTGCAGCCGCGTGTTGAATGCACTTCTATTCTATGTGTAGCAGGCTCTCATCAAGGCTTCTCCACAAAATCCTTTTCCAAGGTCGGTATCTGCCATCATGGTTCTCAGTGCTTCTTTGAGTGTTCTGTTTCTTCGCTCAGCAAGACCATTTTGTTGAGGAGTTCTAGGAGCAGACTTCTCATGTCCAATTCCAATTTCAGCACAGAAGTCCATAAGAGGTCCATTGGAGAATTCTGCCCCGTTGTCTGATCTTATCCTCTTAACTTTCACTCCTTTGTCATTCTGAAGGCGTGTAATCAATTCTGGTAACTGAATTTTGACTTCGTCCTTGGATTTGAGCAGCACCACCCATGTGTATCTTGAGTGATCATCCACGACCACTAAGGTGTATCTTCGTTTTCCAATTGTGGGTGGGGTGACTGGACTTAACAAATCCATGAGGAGCAGTTCCAAGATCGTCTATGTGCTCGCTGTGACTGGTGTGTTCTTGAAAGAGGCTTTCGTTTGTTTACCGAGCTGGCACGATTTACACACTCTTTCTTTCTGGAACTTCTTCTGTGGTAGTCCTTCAACTAGATTATGTTTTGCCAGATGTCGGATCGAATTAAAGTTCAGATGGCTAAGTCTCTTGTGCCACAACCAATTTATTCCTTCTGAGGAACTTAGTGCTATGAGGCATGTCCCTCTTTCTCCACTGGACCAATCTACATTGTAGAGACCTCCTCTTCTGATTCCTTTGGTTATGGTCCTGTATGTCACTTTGTCTATTATGTGGCATTCTGATTCTTCAAATCTGACAATATAGCCACTCTCACTCAGTTGGCTTATACTAAGAAGATTGTACTTCAGATTGGTGACTAGAGATACGTTCTGAATGATAATTTCGTTGTGCTCCACGCATCCTTTTCCAATCACTTGTTTTGTGGCTTTGTTCCCAAAACTAATTGATGTTGCTTCGTACATCTTAAGGTTCTTGATTAGATCCTTTTCTCCTGTTATGTGAGCCGAGCATCCGCTGTCTAAGATCCATGTTCTTGTCTTCTTTCAGGAACTTGGCCTTTTGATATGTGTGTAAAATGACCTATTTTTCGATGTGTGAACTTGCATGTTTGTGGCCATTTTACCCTCATATCATATGTTTTTGTTGTTCTTTTGTCTTGTTTTCGTGTTTTCGTGTTTGAAATGTTGTAGGATGTGTTTTGAGCATAAAACAACACTTTTGGATAAGTTTTGGATGGAAATCGCCCGAGCTAGGAGTCAAAGGGAAGCAGGATCGACCGAGCGGTGCAGAAAGGGTGCTGGGGCTGTTCAGAGACTTAGCTCGGCCGAGCCAAACTTGGCTCGGTCGAGCCAAGCCCTTCAGAGAGGTGGCTCGCTCGAGCCAAATTGGCTCGGCCGAGCCAGAACATGATTTTCAGCATTTGGCAATTTTCAGCATTTGGCAGTTTTCAGCATGGCTCGGGCGAGCCAACTTTGGCTCGGGCGAGCCAACTTTGGCTAGGGCGATCCGAGGCCCTATTTGCTCATTATAAAAGGGGGAAAAACGGTTATTTTAAGGAGGAATTCATAACTTTTCATAACTTTGAATAACCACCTCCTAAATTCTCTCTACGATTCCATTTCCATCTCTTCCAAAACCTATCAAGGAGCTAAATCATCAATCCTAGGAGGAGAATTGAAGATCCAAGGGGGTAGATCAAGACCTAGCAAATCCAATTGGGGAAGATTTCACTTTTTACTTATCAATTGTAATGGATGTAATTGATTTCAACTTTGTATTGTTACAATTGAGAGGTATGATGCTCTAATTCAATTTGGATGTTGATTTGAACAAGGATGCATGCAAATTAAGTTTGATAATTGTTTGTTTACTTTCCTTTGAGAGCTTGAATTGCACTAGAACTTGTTCCTTACCTCTTAGGTGTAGGTAATAGCCAACTTAGGAGGTAGTTGACGTGAACGCTGCAGCCAACACGCGGGCGGAATCGTCGTGAATAGTGTAGATTCATACGATTTTAGTTCCAATCCCTGTGCGGTGCTAGGTCATAGGGCATTGACGTTCTATTTGGAGTGGTCTAGGGCTTAATAACATAGCTGTTTGCAAGTCTTAGCATCATCAACCGTTAGCTCGCCGTGACAAGGGGTTAACGAGTGTAGGGTCGATTGCTCAATCTCCTAGGGATTAAAATGTGTTTACATCAATGATTAACCTAATTCGATTACATCTACGTTTATTTCAACATTCTATCTACCTCGTTTGAGTATTTGCTTGTATTGGTTTACCAAAGTGTAGAGAGAATTGATTGAATGTTGATTGTTGGTTTAATTCAATGTTTGTTATATGTTGTTAGCATAGGTTTAAATTGAATGCTTAGATTGATAGAAACTACTCAACAATTTTATCTTACCTAGCTATTAGACTTTGCTATAGTATCCCGGTAATCTAGCGGGCGAAGGGAAGAAGGACCTGGATTTGACAAATTTTATTCTTGTGTAGCTAAGAGTTTAATTTTTATTGAAATTTTAGCCGCATCACCTCTGCAACACAAAAAAATTATTTAGGTCCCCGCATCTTTTTGGGTCCTCCAAGGTCTATCATGTGGATCCAACCTTTTGGTATCCACACTTGTCTCACCCTTACAGTTGTATGCTGTGTGAGTGCACATTATGTAAGATTCTGGAGTGTGAACTCTTCCTGAAATGACTGTTCTGGAAGGAGTCTTGAGAAACTGTTCTCGGGTGTGTAGCCATCATAGTCTTTTGAGAGTAGAGTTGTCTTGACTCAGGCCTCGAATAGGTGTTCCCCCTATTCAGTTGACTGTTATGATAGAACTGTGGTCTCTTATAACTTCTCAGATTTCTATCCGGATGTCGAATAGACTTCCTTGCAACATTCATATGTTGCTTTGTCGTTCTTGATGGTAAAACTGGATTCCTTGCATATGTAACACTATGCTTGTCCAGTTTTAAGGAAGAGTCATTTCTCATCTAGACAATTGGTTTAGACAATTTTTGAACTGTGTCATCATACTGTCGAGGTGCCAGTTTAGGGTCAGTTTTTTACTAGCATCTGGTCTTGACACCTTGTTTTACTGGTTCTTTGAGAATGTCATTTCATTTCCCAATCATATGACTTGGACTAAGATTGGCTTTGACAGAGCGCAAGGGTGTTTTCTTAGTCCTAGATGTGAATACATGCTTGTTCAAAGATGTTTCATATTGAGATTCTAAAAAACCGATTCCTCGTTTATCACAATATTGTTTTTAAACATTCAAAATTTCATCTAATTTCTTAGAACTCCTTTTGAAAGAACATTCACATTTGACAAGTTCGGTTTTCTTCAAGGAAACACATTCTTTTGAAATATTTTCAAAATTTTTAAGAAGATTTGAATGTTCCTCCTTGAGTTTTTCTAGTTCCTCACTGATTGACCTCATTATTTCGATTTCATTGGTCAAAACTGAAATTTCTGATTTCAGTGAGGCATTTTCACTAATCACTTTATCTTCAATTTCATGAAAATTTTCAACGTTGATAATATTTTTTAAAGTGATGTCATCTGAGTTTGATTGACATGGTTCAGAATTATCATCAAAGCAAATAGATGTACTAGATGAGGGCAGATTAGTTGTTACCAGAATTTCGCAGTTTGAAGCGCTTTCTTCTTCGTCATCGGTAACGTCTCCATCAATTGTTGCCATGAAGGCAAGTAATGCCTTCTCATCTCTTTCATCCTCTGACGTGTAGAGTCCATCATCATGGTCTGGTATGTCTGACACTTTGGTTCTTTTGAGCATTGCTTGGGCAACAACTCTGGATGCTCTCTTCTTGAACACCTTCTTCAATCTGTCTCTCTCCTCCGGAGAGACTAGAGGGCTTTCATAGTTCAGATGATCTGGAAGGTTACATTCATAGCATGTGCGTGGCTCTCTCTTCGAGAACCTTTGCTCACTGGATTGTGCTTCCTTTTCCTTTCCTTTTGCCTTCTCGAGAAGCATGGTCAGGTTCCTTAGTTGTTCCTCCAGTTTGGCAACTGACAGTTCAGTTTCCTTCTTCTGAACTGTGATGGAGGTGTCCTTCGCTGGCGAGGATTGATAGGCAGTTTTCTCGAAGTAAATTGGCCTTTTTGAATGACTTTGGAAATCTCTCTTCACAAAGAATGCTGCATCATCATCAGCTGTTGAATTTGGGGTTCGAACAACTTCATTTCTGTTCACTATCTGGATGTCCCATTCATGGGCTTGAAGTTCGGCGAACAATTCTTTGGTGGTCATTTTGGAGAGATCCATGGTCTTCAAACTGGTGGTTTTAGCAAACCAATCTTCCTTCGGCAGTCTCAAAAGAATTTTGGCATTCAAATCTGCCACTTTTTCTTCTCTTCCGAGGTTCTTCATTTCACTGACGATGGCATTAAATCTTGCTTCCATCGATTTGATCGTCTCGCCAGGTAGCATCTGGTAGGATTCATATTTTTCCACGACGACCTGCTTCTTGTTGCGCTTCATCGCTTCTATTTCTTTAGTGAGATCGTTGATCCAGTCCCACAGTTCCTTGGCCGAATTGTTCTCTACAGCTGCGTCCTGGAGGGAATCTGGGAGGGATTGTATGATCATCTCCTGTGTGATGAAATTGACCTGATGACGTTTCCTATCCTCGAATGCCCAGTCCTCCATTGGCTTGTCAATGTACTCGACACTTCCTGGATCTTCTCCTGCCGCAAGGAGAACTTTAGGCATCTGAATCTTCAGAACTTGATCCATCTCTGGATGTTGAGCTCTTAGTTGAATGAGACACTTCTTCTTCCAAACTTCAAACTTCTCTGGGTTGTACTTGGGAAGGATAGAATAAGTCATCTTTTTCTTAAAATAATCTGCTCGCTAAACACACTAGACAAATAGTTAGAGTGTAAGGAAGTACAGATCTGGTCTTAAGCGACTCAAAATAGGACAGTCTAGAAAGACCGACCTGCGCTGATACCACTTGTTGGTCCAAGATCAGAGTACGTGTAATGTGCAGCGAAAGTTAATACAATTAAATACACTCTAATTATGGGCAATTAAGTTCCAAATTAACATAGTTTTAGCTTAGCAGTTTTAGAAACATAATTTATGTTAGCTAGCAGATTAGGTTAACAGTTTTATAGGTACGAGCAGTTAATAGTTTATACACTTCAACACTTACAGGATAAGTGTTGAAGGTTTCAAGATATAAATGAAAACTGTAAAGTGCGTAAAGTAAGTAAAGTTGTAAACGACACAGAATATTTATAGTGGTTCAGAGCCTTAAGTCCTACGTCCACTCTTCAGATATCAAATCCGATAATTCACTAAGTTACGAAGATACAATCCTGACGATCTATAGCCAGTTGTTGTAGAAACCTTCGTCCACATCACAATGGATCACTCGCCCAGGCAGTTGTAATTCACTCCTTCTTCAGTCTATCGAAGGCTCTGTGTCTTCTCTGTGGACCGGCTCGAAGTTGGACTAAGGACAAACCTCCCTTTTCCTTCTTCGATAGGTTGGAAGGTTGTGTTCTTCCCAGAACGTACACAGTTTGGCAGTTGCCCGTAATAACCTCCTCTTCCTTTGCAAGAGCAGGCTGCTGTGTTCTTACTCGAAAAGTAAGAACACCAAGAGAGTAGATTAAGTCAGTTGACTTAATCCTAGTGTACCCAAGGTCACACGGTGAATCTCGAAGGACTCTTTGAGCATTAAATGCCTCGTGTTCAATAAATGAACCACAGAGTTAATGCCTTCTTACTTGAGAGCGTTAAATGCTTTGAGCACTAATTTCTGCAGATAGGCAAGAATAAATGTGTCGAGATTCAAAGATGCAGAGGTTTCAGATGAGCAAAGGTTTTTCTGTCTCTGTTGTTCCTTCTATTTATAGGTGGGAAACTAGAAAATAGTCGGTAGAGACATTGAGAAGGATGTCCAATCATAGTCCATCCTTCTCAGAAAAATTCGCTTGCCTTTTTGCTTTTTCTGCTACAACGTCCTTCTTTTCTGAGCAGTTTGTACCTGTTGTGTCAGACGCCGAACAATGTTGTACGCCAATCGCAGCTGAGTAACTGTCTGTCTTTTATCATTGACTTGCTTGAAGTTCTTCTGCGATTTGTTCGACATTTTACTATGTACACCTTCCGTGATGCAAAACTATCTTTGTCTGAAACTGTGAGTGCCTCTCGATAGTTTCTATGTGAAGACTATGTCCACATTTTTCTTGTGCATCTAAGCCTTGACAGGACAACCTGTCACCACAGTTTTTGTGACCTTTTCTCTGCTCTGTTTGTCTTCGTCTTGTATGTTCGACAGTTATCTCGTCTGAATGGCGTCTTCTTCAAAACTGTTCCACAGTTTTGATGGTTTCCTTCTTCCTAGACTATTACAACTCGATCATCCTATACAAGGATTACATGAGGTAATAACTCTAAGGCCTAGACTTTGGTATATAGTTTTGACACATCAAAACATCAAACTAAGGTGGGATTTCTACATCAATACCTAACAGAGACATAGCCATCTGAATTTCCAGTGAATCAGTAATCTTCAAACACAAGCTTGTGGAAGGCCTACCACAAGTCACTCTCTAGAAGGAAGAAGGTGTCTGCAGAGCGTGCAAGATGGGAAAGCAAACCAGAGTATCATTCAAGAATCAAACCATCACAGCAAGCACAGACAGGATCCTTGAGCTACTTCATATGGATTTTTTTGGACCAGTCAAGCCATCTACCATTAGAGGAAAAAGATTCACTCTCGTTATGATATATGACTACTTGAGTTATACTTGGGTAAGGCTGCTAAAGAGCAAGGATGAAGTGAAGATTCAACTTCCAGAGCTCATCCTTCAAGTGCAAAACAGCAAAGGAGTCACCATCAAAAGAATCAGTTCTGACAACGGGGCGGAGTTTGGCAACGGTCTACTAATAGACTTCTATGCTGATGCTGGCATTGCTCATGAGAAGTCAGCTCCAAGGACGCCCCAGCATAATGGTTTTGTCGAAGGCAGAAATAGGACACTGAAGGAGGCAGTCAGGACTATGCTTGCTGAAGCTGACTAAAAAGAAGGTTACTGGGGGGAAGCCTTGATGATGGCGTTCTATACTCAGAACAGAAGCGCAATCAATAGTTGCCATCACAAAACCCCGTACAAAGTCCTCAACGGTCAGAAGCCTTCTATAGCTCATCTTCGTGCTTTTGGTTCTCCATGTTACATCCATTAAAATAGAAAGTCAAAACTGAATAATTTCAGTCCCAAGGCGAATGAAGGTGTGTTCCTCGGATATGGACATCCTTCATACAAGGGATATAGAGTACTCAACAAGACAACCAGACTTGTGGAAATAACATGCTCTGTTGTTTTTTATGAGTGTATCTCAGTGCGCAGGACTTTGAAAGAACTGGAACTTGGTGATTTTGTTGTCAACAATGGGTGTGAGAAACTTAGTGGTGTTAAAGAAGATCAAAATCAAGTTTCTCAGTCCAGATATATGGATAATCAAACAAGCGTTCTAGATGAGGAGGCCGATGATGCGACCGACCTAGCTAAGGCTTTTGGTTCACTGACGTTAAACCTTGGCATTAATCAAGGGGGAACTTTAGGAGATCAAAACATAGCTGAGTTTGAAGGCCAAACTGGAACAGAGTCGCCGATTCAAACTGACCTTCCAGAAGATGAAAGTACTCATCCGGAAAATGTCCAACCAACTGTGCCACAAGAAGACCAATGATCTCAGGATATGGAAGTCATCACTAGAGAAGAAGACTCCAGTCAAATTAACTTAGTTCAAGTTCCAGTATCGGGAGCAGATAGTATTGAGTATACTGGAGATTTCGTCCAACCTGTTGAAGTTACCCAACTCCAGAAGCCGAAATGGTTAAGGAACCATCCTGAGGAAGTCGTGCTGGATAGTGTCACCAACTCAGTTTGCACGAGACAAGGAACTGCTCTGCTGACTTGTTTTATATCTCACGAGTCAAAACCAACAAAGATCAGAGATGTTTTAAAGTCAACTAACTGGATCAATGCTATGCAAGAGGAGATTGCTGAGTTCAAAAGAAATGAGGTTTGGTACTTGGTGGATCGACCAACTTATCAGTTAGTTATCGACACAAAGTGGGTCTTCAAGAACAAGAGAGTCGAAACTGGGAGCATAGTGAGGAATAAGGCAAGACTGGTAGCAAAAGGATATGCTTTGTGTGAAGGAATTGATTTCAACGAAACTTTTGCTCCGGTGGCCAGACTTGAAGCAATTTGCCTATTTCTTGTCTATACCGCTCACAACAACTTCACAGTTTTCTAGATGGATGTGAAGAGTGTCTTTCTGAATGGGGAGCTAAAAGAAGAAGTATATGTGGAGCAACCCCCTGGCTTTGAAGAAAGAAATCAAGTTTACAAGAGCCTATGGGTTGAAGCAGGCACCTAGAGCTTGGTATGAGACGCTATCTCAGTTTCTCCTCAAGAATAGTTTCCAAAAAGGTAAAATCGACACGATGTTGTTCAGAATTAAAGATGGATCAGACATCCTTCTAGTGCAGATCTACGTCGATGACATTATATTCGGATGCAGAAACTTGAAGATATGCAAAAATTTCGCCAAACTGATGCAGGGCAACTTCCAGATGAGCATGATGGGCAAACTAACTTACTTCTTGGGTCTTCAAGTAACTTAGTCCAAAGGAGGAATCTTCATCAATCAGAAGAAATATACCAAGGACTTGATCAACAAGTTTTGTCTGAAGAAGACCAAGCCTTTGAGGATTCTGATGAGCCCAAGTGCGCAGATCAACCTTGATAAAGAAGGCGAGGCAGTTAACCCAACAGCATACAGAGGCATTATTTGGTCACTTCTATACTTAACTGCAAGGAGGCCAGACATTTCCTACTCAATTGGAGTATGTGCGAGATTTCAAGTTAATCCAAAGAAGTCGCACATGGAAGCTGCCATAAGAATAGTCAATAAGATTCATTCTTCAAATGCTGAACTTACACACTCTAGTGTAATCAACAGGCTTCTAACTCTCTCCTACATAAGATTCAAATTGCTCTAAGCTGACTTGAAAAATCAATCGAGCAATATCTCTCCAAGTTTATACGGAGAAGATCTTAAGTAGAAAGCTGACTGTGAGGGGGAACTTTTCTGAGTTTATGTGACTAATTGTCAAAAATGTAAAACTCTAAATTTATCCACACCTCATCAGCTTAGGATATAGATTGCTTTGACCACACCAAAAAGGGGGAAAATGTTAGGGTTTTTATAATAGAAATCCTTCCTTACTTTTTAGTGTTTTCGTGGGTCAAAGATTGTAAGCTATCTTAGTCAGTTTTTTAATTTCTAGAGTTCTAAAATGTAATCATTGTATAAGATCGATTGAGTTGTAATAGAACTTAGGCTGAAGACCGAGCAAAGGATAATGCTCGAGAACTGACTACCAGCACGCCTTGAAACTTGGTTTTCACCAAGTACAGCCTTGACCAAAACTGAGTTGGAGCACTCAGTTTAAGGTCGATCCATACTGACCAAGAGAAGTCAGTATGACGGCTTTCCCGAAACTAACTAGGAGAAGTCAGTATGAGGGTTTTCCATACTGATAAGGAGAAATCAGTATGAGGGCATTTTCCATACTAACTATGGACAATCAATATGAGCGTCTACCATACTGACCATGGGAAATCTGTATGAGGGCTAAGTTGTACTGACCTTAGAAAGTCAATTTAAGAACCTCTACCTTTAAAGATTGAGCTATTCGAAAGATATTGAAGCTCGGTCAGACATAGGCATTCAATTATTCCCAAGTCAGTACAAGGTTATCCAAACTGGGATTCCTCGGGCTGAAAAAAAAGTCTGACATAAAGTTAGTGTATAGTACACTGACGCAGCAGAGCAGAGCTGAAAGGAGACCTAAGGCATGGGCTACGATTGGACAATATAATCCACGAGTCTAATGTCTTGATTTAAGTGTCTAACGGATAGAAATTTAAAATGCCAAACATTCTCCTCGATATAAAGTCTAGCCCTTCAACCTTAAAAGGTTACGAAATCTGAAAGTCTTCACAAGACAAAGGGCATTCTAACAGGCCATCTCTCTACAAAAACTCTCTGAGTTTTCATGTTTTCTAACACGAGACTTGAGTCTCCGAATCAAGTTACCCACCGTGCTATCTTCTCCTACAACGAGGTTGAAGCTCTAATCTAAAGCTCTTCTTTGGTGAATATATCTTTCTGAGATAGATTCATAGAAATAGTTTCCTAGTCTGGGATTCCGATTCTCACGGGCATATGCCACCACTTGAGTTTTGGGAAGAACAGTAAACATCCAACCACCGGGAAGAAGGCTGCGGGGTTCCGTTCTCACTTCAACCTCAAGACTGAGTCTGCAAGGAGTTCCTAGGTGAGTGCCACAACTGAACGAAGGACGGAGGCATCGACGGGCTATGTATATATCGTAAGGAGGCTTGTATCTGCTTAGTTAATTATCCGGACCTTGGGTCTGAAGAGTGGATGTGGGATATTGAGATCCTAACCACTATAAATCTTGGGTGTTCTTTACAACTTTATTTACATACTTGCACTGTTTCTTTATTTCAGAAACTGACTTTTGAAACCTTCAATACTTTCAAGTATTGAAGTGTAAATGCTATGAAACAGATTTAAACAGATTTCAGTATTGAATTTTGAAACCTTCAATACTTCTGTATGAGGGCTAAGTTGAACTGACCTTACATAGACTTAGAGTTATGGTTTTGACAACATCAAAAGTGGGAAATTGTTAGGTATTACTGTTGTAATCCCACCTTAATTTGATGTTTTGATGTGTCAAAACTATATACCGAAGTCTAGGCCTTAGAGTATTACCTCATGTAATCTTTGTATAGGATAATTGAGTTGTAATAGTCTAGGAAGAAGGATATCATCAAAACTATGGATCAGTTTTGAAGAAGACATCATTCTGACGAGATAATTGTCGAGCATACAAGACGAAGACGAGCAGAGCAGATCAAAGTCACAAAAACTGCGCAAACAGTTTTTCCTGCCAAAGTCTGGATACTCAAAGAAAACTGTTTAGAGGCACTCACAGTTTCAGGTCAAGACAGTTTCGCGTCTAAGAATGCGTACGAGGCAAGTGTCAAGAAGAAAAGACAGACACTACTCAGTTGCGACTGGTGTACAACATTGTTTGAACGTCTGACACATCAAGTACAAGTTGCTCTGAAAAGCAAGTCGATGCAGCAGAGATATTAGAGAGGAAAGAGACTTTTTACAGAGAAGAATGGACTATGATTGGACATTCTTCACTATGTCTCTACCGGCTATTTTCTGGGTCTCCACCTATAAATAGCAGGAAATACAGATACATAAAAACCTTTGCGAAAATCTTGTGCCAAACCTCTGAACAATCTCGCACATTTGAATCTCCAACACACTAGCCTCTCTATAGAAGTTAAAGCTTATGGCATAAAAGACTTTCATTGAACACAAAACATTCATTGCTTATAGTATCTTTGGAGATTCACCGTTTTACCCTAGGTACACGAGGATTAAGTCAACCGACATAATCTACCTCTTTGGTGTTCTTATTCTTCGAGTAAGAACACAACCGCCTGCTCTTGCAAAGTAAGAGTAGGTTATTACGGGCAACTGCCAAACTGTGAAGGTTTTGGGAAGAACTCAACCATCCAACCTACCGAAGAAGGAAAAGGGAGGTTTGTCCTCAGTCCAACTTCGAGCCGGTCTACAAAGAAGATGCAGAGCCTTTGACGGACTGAAGAAGGAGTGAAGTACGGCTACCTGGGCGAGTGATCCTTTGTGCTGTGGACGGAGGTTTCTAAAGCAACTGGCTATAGATCGTGAGGAGTATACTTTCATTGCTTAGTGAATTACTGGATTAGATATCCGAAGAGTAGAAGTAGAACTTAAGGCTCCGAACCACTATAAATATCATGTGTCGTTTACAGCTTTATTTACTTACGCACTTTACAGTTTTCTAGCATATCTTGAAACCTTCAACACTTATCTCGTAAGTGTTGAAGTGTATGAACTGTTAACTGCTCAAAAATGCAAAACTGTTAAAATATTCTGCTGGCTAACTTGAATTATATTTCTAAAACGAATAAGCAAAAATTTTGTCGATAGTTAGCTGAACTGTCTAAGCTAGAATGCAAATATCAGATTTAATACTTCCGATGAAAATTATACGTACTCTGATTTGGGACTAACAAGTGGTATCAACGCAGGTCGGTCTTTCTAGACTGTCCTGTTTTGAGTCGCTTAAGACCGGATCCGTACTTCCTTACACCCTAATTGTTTGTTTAAGTGTGATAAGCGAGCAGATAAACTTCAGATAATGATGAGTTATCCACGTCTTCCTAAATACAACCCAAAGAAGTTTGAAGTATGGAAGAAGAGGTTTCACATTCAGTTGAGAGCTCAACATCCAGAGATGGATGAGGTTTTAACGAATGGACCTCTGAAAATCCAGATGCCAAAAGTCGTCCTCGCCGCAGGAGATGCTTCAGGCGGCATTGAAATGATAAATAAACCTATGGAGGACTGGATACATGAGGACATGAAACGCCACCAGGTTGATCACATTGCGCAGGAAATGATTATACAATCCCTTCCAGATTCTCTCATGGATGCAGTCCTGGAGCACAACACAGCCAAAGAACTCTGGGACTAGATCAGCGACCTCACAAAAGAAACAGAGGTGATGAAGCTTAACAAGAAGCAGATTGTTGTGGAAAAATACGAATCTTTCCAGATGCTACCTGGTGAAACAATAAAGTCGATGGAAGAAAGGTTTAATACCATTGTCAACGAGATGAAAAGTGTTGGTAAAGATGAAAATGTGGCCGATATGAATGCCAAAATTCTATCAAGACTGTTGAAGGAGGATTGGCTTCGAGAGGAGAGCTTCCAAAGCTGTTGCCCAAGCGATTCTCACAAGAATTGAAGTGCTGGACGTGCCAGACCATGACGATGGTTACTACACGTCTGAAGAAGAGAAGGATGAGGAAGCATTTCTTGCTTTCATGGTAGCCATTGATGGAGATGTTACCGATGAAGAAGAAAGCGCTTCAAACCGCGAAATCTTGGTAACAACAAATCTCCCCTCACCTAGTGTATCCTTATGCTTTGATATAAATTCTGAAGCATGTCTCTCAAGTACAGAGGATATCTCACTTGAGAAAATTATTAACGAATTTGAAAAATTTCATGAAATTAAGGACACACTAATTAATGAAAATGCCTCACTGAAATCGGAAATTTCAGTTTTGACCAATGAAGTCGAAAGAAATAGGTCACTTTTATTTAAGAGAAGAACATATTAAATTTTTTAAAGATTTTCAAAATGTGTCAAAGGAATGTGATTCTTTAAAGAAACTTGAGCATGCTGAATATAATTGTTCTTTTAAGAGAAGCTCGAAAACATTGAGTAAGATTATGAGTGTTCAAAGACCTCCATCCAATAAATTCGGACTTGGACTTATGGAATACCATAATAAAGAGGAAGTCTTGAGCAATCATAATCCCACTTTAGGAACTAAGGATACTCATTTAGGCTTTGTCAAAGCGAGACTCAGTTCACGTACTCTGTTGGAAAAGGGAAAGGTAACCTCCAAGAAGCCAGTAAATCAAAATGTCAAGACCAAATCCTGGTCAAAAACTGAACTGGCATCTCAACAGAATGCTAACACAGTTAGAAAACTGGATAAGCAAACTATCATGAGGAGAACTGACCTTCCCTCAAAACTGGATAAGCAAAATGTTCCATATGCAAGGAATCCAGTTTTACCAACAAGAACGACTAAGCGACTTGCATATGTTGCAAGGAAGTCGGTTCGACAATTGGAAATTAATCCGAGAAGCTATGATAGAACTGTTGTTCATCATACTTACCATCCGAATAGGGGGATCACCTATTCAAGGCCAGAGTCTAGACAGTTTTATACTCAAAAGACTGTGATGGCTACACACCCGAGAAAAGTTTCTCGAAACTCTTTCCAGAATAGTCACTTCAGAAAGAGTACACAGATCACAACCCTAAATAGCATGCATCTACAACACAACACACATCTTTTTAGAAGAAAGGCTAATCATAATTAGAAGGGTGATTTAGTTTCACAAACTGTGAGAGTGAAACAAGTGTGGCTATCAAAAGGTTGGATCCACATGACTAACCTTGCAGGACCCAAAAAGATACGGGGACATAAATAATTCTTTTTGTGTTGTAGGGTACGAGTCCGCAAAAGAGAGAAAAGACCTGGATATTAGATAGCGGGTGCTCAACTCACATGACAGGAGAAAAGAGATTGATCAAGAACCTGGAAATGTACGAAGGAGTAACAGTCAACTTCGGAAACAAGACGGAAAGGATACGTGGAGCACAATGGAATAATCATTCAGAACGTATCCTTGGTCACTAATCTGAAGCACAATTTTCTCAGTATAAGTCAACTGAGTGAAAGTGGCTATATTGTCAGATTTGAAAAATCAGAATGTCAAATAATAGAAGAAGAGTCACACAAGATAATTATCAGAGGAATCAGAAGAGGAGGTCTATATAATGTAGATTGGTCCAGTTGAGAAAGAGGGACATGCCTCATAGCAATCAATCCATTAGAAGGCTTAAATTGGTTGTGGCACAAGAGACTTAGCTATCTCAACTTCAACTCGATCCGACATCTGGCAAAGCATAATCTAGTTGAAGGACTGCCACAGAAAAAGTTCCAGAAAAAAGGAGTATGTAAAGCTTGTCAGTTCGGGAAATAGACAAAAGCCTCCTTCAGGATCAGGCCAGTCACATCGAGCACAAAGAGAATCTTGGAGCTGCTTCACATGGATTTTTTTGGTCCAGTCACCCCCACCCACAATTGGAAAATGAAGATACACATTAGTTGTTGTTGACGACTATTTAAGATATACTTGGGTGGTGCTGCTCAAATCCAAGGATGAGGTTAAAATTCATCTACCGAATCAACCGTCTTCAGAATGACAAAGGATTAAAAGTGAAGAGGATAAGATTAGACAATGGAACTGAATTCTGCAATGGACCTCTAATGGACTTCTACGCTGCGATAGGAATTGGTCATGAGAAGTCTGCGCCAAGAACTCCTCAGCAGAATGGTCTCGCTGAGCGAAGGAACAAGACTCTCAAAGAAGCAGTGAGAACCATGATGGCTGAAACTGACATTGGAATGGGATTCTGAGGAGAAGCCTTGATGACAACCTGCTACACTCAAAACAGAAGTGTATTCAACACGCGGCTTCACAAGACTCCCTACGAGATCTATAATGGTCGTAAGCCTTCTATAGCTCATCTTCGTGCTTTTGGTTCTCCATGTTATATTCATAATAATGGGAAGTTTAAGTTGAGTACCTTCAGCCCTAAGGCTGATGAAGGTGTGTTCCTTGGATATGGACACCCTTCATATAAGGGATATATGGTATTCAACAAGACAACCCAACTTGTGGAGATAACATGTCATGTTATTTTTGATGAAGCTACTCTAGTGCGCAGGACACTCCAAGAACTGAGTCTGGAAAATCATGAGATCAATGATGTCAATGAGGAACCTAAAAATGATCTTGATCATAATCAGACACTTCCTTCGACTAGATCTATGAGTGATAACTCTGAGACTCCGGTTTCCTCGACTGAACTCCAAACAGCCGAGAGGGCTGATGATGCAAATGTCATTGCTGAGGCCTTAAGGAACACAAACATAGAAGATTCAAGTGAAAGGAAGCCTCCTTAAGCACAGAATGCAGTTCTGGAAGCAGAGCAGGCTGACCCCAAGGAAGTCAACCTTGAGGACATCAAGGAAGCAAACTCTGCTGACAATCCAGCTGCTGTTCAGAATTCAGAAGCAGACCAGGACGCAGTCCCAGAACAAGGAGATGAAGGAGCCTCTGAAGAAAAGGAAGAAACCATTCCAGAATCTGATGTTGAACGATCTCAAGAGGAACATCATACAGTTTCTGAAGATCCAGCTGCCTGTACTGAAGTCGTACAAGTAAAGAAACCTAGCTGGTTAAGAGATCATCCCAAGGAAGCCATCCTTGATGATAGTGGAAATCCTGTTCGAACCAGACAAGGTACAACATTGATGTCTGGCTTCTTATCTCAGATCAAACTAGTAAAGATCACAAAAGCTCTTCAATCTACAGACTGGATAAATGCGATGCAGGAGGAACTAAATGAGTTCACTCACAAAAATGCGTGGTATCTTTTGGATCGATCTACACATCAGTCTGTGATTGGTACCAAGTAGGTCTTTAAGAATAAAAGAGATGAGACCGGTACCATTGTTCAAAATAAGGCAAGATTGGTTGAAAAAGGTTACGCTCAATGTGAAAGGATAGACTTCGATGAGACGTTTGCACCAGTAGCCAGATTAGAAGAAATTCAACTATTCCTAGCGTATGCAGCCTATCACAACTTCACAGTTTTTCAGATGGATGTCAAGAGTGCCTTTCTCAATGGCGAATTAAAGGAAGAAGTCTACATCGAAAAACCCTCAGGGTTCGAGCAAGGAAACCATGTCTTCAATCCAAATCGGGTCGTTGAATTTTACGAAAATGCTACCTTCGACGATAAGGATGATACTTTCTTTCTCACTATAGTTGAAGCGAATAAGATAAAAGTCGATCCTGATCTTATTGCTCAACATCTACATCTACCGAAGACAGGGGCTCATATCGCGAGTTATCTTCAAAACTATAAAGAGGAATTTATGGCTCACTAGCTAAAATGGAAGAAGCCCGGGCTGCCCGATAAATTCAAAGCTACCACAAAAGTGTCCGAACTGAACCCATTTTCCAAAACACTCGGTGAGATCGCACTGAGAATGATTTATTTTGGGATTGGATCTCTGTCTGATTTAAGCAGTCCCAAATACTCTCTGATGATGGCACTTGATGATTGCCCTGGAGAAGATTGGGCAACATACATCTTTGGCCTCTTACTGGAGAACGCGAAGAAGGACAGAGATATCCCAATCAAAGGGAAGTTCACTTTGAGTGTATGGTTAGGATTGAAGGTTAGCTACCTTCTTGAGCGCATTTTAGGAACACGGGATAAAGGAGAAGATCTCGTCTCATCAGACTTTATTCCACCTAACGTTCCAGTTTATCGCTCAATTCAAAAGGATGAAGCAGATGATAATTTAGATGACATGGAAATAGATGCTGAGACATCTGAAGATCTCAAGACCATTCCAACAGTTCGCACTGCTGATGCTACCAAAAACCCAAAGAAGATAGGAACCCCTTCTCAAAAGCCCGCACAAAAGCGAAACAGAAGGAAGCGAAAATAGGTAGCTAGCAGTTCTGAAGACGACTCACAGCAAGATAATCTACAAGCTGTTGAACAGACCCAATGTCAGAAGAAAAAGAAGAAAAATAAAGACACGTCAATCAAATCAGTTGCCAAAGAACTGCCATTCGATGCTACGCTTGAAGGAGCAGGTCCAACTTCCAATTTTGGCAAAACAGTTCAAAACCTAGAGCTAGCATGCTCAGCAGGGATGGACGCCTCATCATCCTCTAGCTCAGAGCAAACCACGCCACATCAACAAGTGTGGAAGAAGGATAACCAAATTCCCTTCACAGATCTCAACAAGGAAGCAGACAGTGAGAATATACCCATGTTGGGTTCAGGGGGAATTGATCACTTTGATGCTCATCAAGTGATTACCTCAAGCGAAGTGGCATCGAATCTAGAAATCATTAGAACAAAGATCAATGAATATCACGCGGATCTTTAACAACTGGACAACCAGCGTCAAGAACTTGACAACCGGCAACAAGATTTAGATACTCAATGACGGAATCTAGACAACAATGAACAAAAGTTCAGAAGACGTCTATCTCAACTTGAAAAAGAAACGAGCAGCAGAAGCTGCTGAGCTAGAACGTAAGCAGCGAGAAACAGAAGCCGCTGAGCTCAAGCGAAAAGAGGAAGAAGCCACTGAGCTCAAGAGGAAAGAGGCAGAAGCCGCTGAGCTCAAGAGAAAAAAGGCAAAAGCCGCTGAGCTAAAGAGAAAAGAGGCAGAAGCTGCTGAGCTAAGAGACAGGAGGCAGAAGCTGCTGAACTGAAGAGAAAAGAAGAAGAACCTGCAACTGCTGAAGCACTTCGAAAGGAAGCAGAGGTCGCTGCTGAAAAAGCTAGACATGAGGCAGCAGCAGCCATCTTTACACAGAAGGAGAAAGAGGCGGAAGCTCCACCTAAACTGAGACTCCCTCTGCAACCTCTCAGAGTCCAACCCATGATGTCTCTAAAGCGCTGACTACAGTTGAAAGAATCCTGTCTCCAAATCCTCTCTCTGTCGCCACAGACCTACTAACCTATAATGCTCTAAGACAAAAGATAGATCACCGGCTGGATCAACATCTAGCTCTTGTGATTGATATTGTCAAAAAGGGGGAAGAGAGAAAGGATGAGTCGATGAAGCTGCAGTTGGCTGAAATAGAGAGCAAGCAAAAAGAGGAATACTAGATGCAGGAAGAAGAGTGCAAGATACGAGATGATCATGTTACAAGGAGGCTGGATGCACTATTACTTTCCAGAGAGCAAGACAGGAAATATCTCTCAAAATTAACCGCAGTTATCAAGGCGCAAGCTGAATTGCTTTCCGCATCCGTTGCAACATCCTCAAAGCCAAAAGACACAGATTCCTCGAATCAAGAAAAGGAGAAGGACAAGAATCAAGACAAGTAAGCAAAAGGTATGGGAGTCTATTTTGTTTGCATCTTTTTAAATGTCGTTTCTGGTACCACGGTTTTTTTAAGCTTTCCATGTACTTACAATTGATCAAATCTAGTGAAAAGTGAAAAACTGTTGGTTTGAAGACAACTACTCATTGTCTCTCACCTTGACTCTTGATTGGCTGAATTCACATTTCCCAGTGTGATAAGCAAACCTTCTTCTCTTATTACTCTACAAATGATTGATTTTAATCGAGAACTATTATCCCATTAAGGGGGAGGATCATTTAGAGTAGGTCCAGTGTAGAAGAAGCACGGTTCTGAGCAGTGTTAGATAGACAAACCTTGTAACACTCAGACCAACTGCATCTTTTCGTCGACATAGATAGACTTAGAGGTATGGTTTTGACAACATAAAAAGGGGGAAATTGTTAGGTATTACTGTTGTAATCCCACCTTAATTTGATGTTTTGATGTGTCAAAACTATATACCGAAGTCTAGGCCTTAGAGTATTACCTCATGTAGTCTTTTTATAGGATAATCGAGTTGTTATAGTCAAGGAAGAAGGATATCATCAAAACTGTGGATCAGTTTTGAAGAAGACATCATTCTGACGAGATAACTGTCGAGCATACAAGACGAAGACAAGCAGAGCAGATCAAAGTCACAAAAACTGTGCAGACAGTTTTTCATGCCAAAGTCTGGATACTCAAAGAAAACTATTGAGAGGCGCTCACAGTTTCAGGTCAAGACAGTTTCGCGTCTAAAAATGCATACGAGGCAAGTGTCGAGCAATCACAGAAGATCCTTGAGGAAGTCAATAAGAAAAGACAGACACTACTGAGTTGCGACTGGTGTACAACGTTGTTTGAACGTCTGACACATCAAGTACAAGCTGCTCTGAAAAGCAAATCGATGCAGCAGAGATATCAGAGAGGAAATCAACTTTTTACAAAGAAGAATGGACTATGATTGGACATTCTACCAGCTATTTTCTGGGTCTCCACCTATAAATAGCAGGAAATACAGAGACATAAGAACCTTTGCAAAAATCTTGTGCCAAACCTCTGAACAATCTCGCACATTTGAATCTCCGACACACTAGCCTCTCTACAGAAGTTAAAGCTTAAGGCATTAAACACTTTCAAGAGAGAAGGCATTAATATCGTGGTTCATTTATTGAACACGAAGCATTCATTGCTTATAGAATCTTTGGAGATTCACCATGTTACCCTGGGTACACGAGGATTAAGTCAACCGACTTAATCTACCTCTTTGGTGTTCTTATTCTTCGAGTAATAACACAACAGCTTGCTCTTGCAAAGGAAGAGTAGGTTATTACGGGCAACTGCCAAACTGTGAAGGTTTTGGGAAGAACTCAACCATCCAACCTACCGAAGGAGTGATGACGGTGAAATTGCAACACTTAATCACGTTAAATTTATCAATCCAGGTTCTTTCAATTCGCTCTAGTGAATATCATTTACTCGTTTGAAGGAACTTATAGCTAGGCAAACACAAGTCGTTGAGTTTTTTTATCTAACTAGGGAAAAATCATAACAAACCTTGCATAAATGAAATAAAGCATAAATCCAAACATGTTCAATTATCTTCCAATGTTCAAGCAATCAATTCACTTCAATCTAGGTAGAAAAAGTATCAAGTGCAACAATGAGATAAGAGTGAGTATTGAATGAATGTCAATTGTGTCTAGTTTGAGTCAAATCATGTTGTAAACCATGTTTAATCCCTAGGAGATTGAGCAATCGACCCTACACTCGTTAACCCCTTGTCACGGCGAGCTAACGGTTGATGATGCTAAGACTCGCAAACAGCTACGTTATTAAGCCCTAGACCACTCCAAATAGAACGTCAATTATTGCCCTACGACCTAGCATCGCACAGGGATTGGAACTAAAATCATATGAATCTACACTATTCACGACGATTCCGCCCGCGTGTTGGCTGCAGCGTTCACGTCAACTACCCTCTAAGTTGGCTATTACCAACACCTAAGAGGTAAGGAACAAGTTCTAGTGCAATTTAAGCTCTCAAAGGAAAGTAAACAATGAAAATTCAATCTCAATTCAACACAATATCCATCCAATCAATGCTCACAATAGAGTTTAGTTCCTCATACCTTCAATTGTGTACAATACAATAGAGAAAATGATAGAATCCATTACAAATTGATAGGTCAAATGATGATCTTCCTCAATTGTCTTCCTTGTACTCAATCTACCTCTTGATCTTCCTTGATCTTCACCAAATTTAGAGGAATGTGGCCTAGATCACCTTGAATGTGGATGAGGAGTGTTTTGAAGATGGATTGGAAGAGAATTCTCGTGACGGTTATTTGGAATATGACCAAAAGTTCTTTTAAAATTTGAAGATCCCCCTTTTATAAATGAGTTAACAGGGCCTCGGATTTCCCGGTCGAAGTATGGCTCGCTCGGTCAAAGTTGGAAACTGCCAAACTGCTGAAAAAACCATTCTGGCTCGCCCGGTCAGAAATGGCTTGACCGAGCCTGCTCTCTGTTGGCAGGGCTCGGTCAAGCAGGCTCAGCTCGGCCGGTCGAAGGCTCTGCCCGGCTTGGCTCGGTCGGTCCGACTCTGCTCGGCCGGTCGAGCTCTCTGTCCGGCTTGGCTCGGCCTGTCAACGCCTCTAAACTCCAAACTCGTGCAATTTTCCTCCAAAACTCCACCAAAAATGCTAGTTTATGCTCAAATCATGTCCTACAACATTCAAAACACAAAAACACGAAAACACGACAAAAGAACAACAAAAACATATGATATGAGGGTAAAATGGCCACAAACATGCACGCTCACACATAAAAAATTAGGTTATTTTACACACATATCAAGGAGGAAAAGGGAGGTTTGTCCTCAGTCCAACTTCGAGCCGGTCTATAGAGAAGACGCAGAGCCTTCGACGAACTAAAGGAGTGAAGTACAACTACCTGGGCGAGTGATCCTTTGTGCTGTGGACGGAGGTTTCCAAAGCAACTGTCTATAGATCGTGAGGAGTGTACTTTCATTGCTTAGTGAATTACCGGATCAGATATCCGAAGAGTAGAAGTAAGACTTAAGGCTCCGAACCACTATAAATATCATGTATCATTTACATCTTTGTTTACTTACGCACTTTACAGTTTTCTAGCATATCTTGAAACCTTCAACACTTATCTCGTAAGTGTTGAAGTGTATGAACTGTTAACTGCTCAAAACTGCAAAACTGTTAAAATAATCTGTTGGCTAACTTGAATTGTATTTCTAGAACTGCTAAGCAAAAATTATGTCGATAGTTAGCTGAACTGTCTAAGTTAGAGTGCATTTATCATATTGAATACTTCCGCTGCACATTATACGTACTCTGATTTGGGACCAACAAGTGGTATCAGTGCAGGTCGGTCTTTCTAGACTGTCCTATTTTGAGTCGCTTAAGACCGGATCCGTACTTTCTTACACTCGAACTGTTTGTTTAAGTGTGATTAGCGAGCATATAAACTTCAGATAATGATGAGCTATCCACGTCTTCCTAAATACAACCCAGAGAAGTTTGAAGTATGGAAGAAGAGGTGTCTCATTCAGTTGAGAGCTCAACATCCAGAGATGGATGAGGTTTTAACGAATGGACCTTTAAAAATCCAGATTCCAAAATTCGTCCTCGCCGCAGGAGATGCTTCAGGCGGCATTGAAATGATAAATAAACCTATGGAGGACTGGATATATGAGGACAGGAAATGCCACCAGGTTGATCACATTGCGCAGGAAATGATTATACAATCCCTTCCAGATTCTCTCATGGATGCTGCCGTGGAGCACAACACAGCCAAAGAATTATGGGAGTGGATCAATGACCTCACAAAAGAAACAGAGGCGATGAAGCGCAACAAGAAGAAGGTTGTTGTGGAAAAATACGAATCTTTCCAGATGCTACCTGGTCAAACAATAAAGTCGATGGAAGCAAGGTTCAAAGCCATCGTCAACGAGATGAAAAGTCTTGGTAAAGATGAAAATGTGGCCAATATGAATGCCAAAATTCTATCAAGACTGCCGAAGGAGGATTGGTTTGTCAAAACCACTAGTTTGAAGACTATAGATCTCTCCAAAGTGACCACCAAAGACTTGTTTGCCGAACTTCAAGCCTATGAGTGGGACATCTAGATGGCGAACAGGAATGAAGCTGCTCGAACACCAAATTCAGCAGCTGATAGTGATGCAGCCTTCTTTGTGAAAAGAGATTGAAGGCGCTAAAAAATGCCAGTTTACTTCGAGAAAACTGTCATTCAATCACCAGGGAAGGACGCCTCCAACGCAGTTCAGAAGACAGAAACTGAACTGTCAGTTGCCAAACTGGAGGAACAGTTGAGGAACCTAACCACACTCCTCGAGAACGCAAAAGGAAAAGAAAAGGAAGCTCAGTCCAGTGAACAAAGGTTCATCAAGAGAGAGCCACGTACATGCTACGAGTGCAACTCTCCTAATCATCTGAAGTATGAACTCCCTCAAGTCTCTCAGGAGGAGAGAGACAGAATGAAGAAGATGTTTTCTAGTGCAACTCTCCTGATCATCTGAAGTATTTACTTACGCACTTTACAGTTTTCTAGCATATCTTGAAACCTTCAACACTTATCTTGTAAGTGTTGAAGTGTATAAACAGTTAACTGCTCATAACTGCAAAACTGCTAAAATAATCTACTGGCTAACTTGAATGGTATTTCTAAAACTTCTAAGCAAAAACCGTGTTGATAGTTAGTTGAACTGTCTAAGTTAGAGTGCATTTATTAGATTTAATACTTCCGGTGCACATTATACGTACTCTGATCTGGGACCAACAAGTGTATAGTACACTGACGCAATAGAGCAGAGCAGAAAGGAGACCTAAGGCATGGGCTATGATTAGACAATATAATCCATGAGTCGAACGTTTGGATTTATGTGTCTAACGGATAGAAATTCAAAATGCCAAAGGTTCTCCTCTATATAAAGGCTAGCCCTTCAACCTTAAACGGTTATGAAATCTCAAAGTCTTCACAAGACAAAGGGCATTCTAACAGGCTATCTCTATGCAAAAACTCTCTGAGTTTCCGTGTTTTCTAACACGAGACTTGAGTCTCTGACTCAAGTTACCCACCATGCTAACTTCTCCTAGCACGAGGCTGAAGCTGGAATCTAAATCTCTTCTTTGGTGAATATATCTTTCTGAGATATATTCATAGCAGTTAGTTTCCTAGTCTGGGATTCTGATTCTCAAGGGCGTATGCCAACCACCTGAGTTCTCGGAAGAACAGTAAACATTTAACCACCAGGAAGAAGGCTGCGCGGTGTCGTCCTCATTTAAACCTGAAGACTGAGTCTGCAAGGAGTTCCTAGGCAAGTGGCACAGCTGACCGAAGGCCGGAGGCGCCGGCGGGCTGTGTATAGATCGTAAGGAGGCTTGTATCTACATAGTGAATTATCCAGACTTTTGGTCTGAAGAGTGGATGTAGGATATTGAGATCCGAACCACTATAAATCTTGTGTGTTCTTTACAACTTTATTTACATAATTGCTCTGTTTTTCTGTTTCACAAACTGACTTTTGAAACCTTCAATACTTCCAAGTATTGAAGTGTATATGCTGTGATATACTGACTTAACCAGAACAAACCTAAACTTAAGTCTTCTACACACAAAACTGACTATACTCTGTTTTATTCGAACCAGTGCAACTGTCATTATTTACTTCCGCTGCATATTTAAACCTTTCGCTACACAGTTTTGCACTCTAATTTCGGGACCCCAACTTCTTGTTATATGATATAGATGAACGGTTGAGAATGATTTTGTATTGAAGCCCTAAGACTCTATCCGCTTCCGTGGAATGACTGCTAACCATTATTCTGGATGAATCTTACAACAGATTGATATTCCCCCCTAAAAAGGACATCAATAATTAAATCATATTTTCTCAATCTTAAATATTCTTTACTTATTTTTCCATTTCTCTTAAGTTTCATCCATAAACATGTACTGTAACACCTCCACAGTCACATGACAAAAAGAAAGGAAGAAAAAAAGGTGCACGAAGTAAACGAATTAGTTAATATAAAAGTAATTAAAAAAACAAACACAATAAAAACTCCACCTCAAATGGAGGAACATATTGAGACTCAAAGCACAAATCATGAACAAAAACACACAAAGAGAGACGCCACAACACACAGGTTTAAGACTCACAAAGTGTCTACCAATCCGAGCACATAACACACAAAGCTAAATAAATTCATACATGTGGATGGAGCATGCAAGTTAGAAACATTCGATCGAGTAAATCAGACAAATACAACAGAGCAGAGTAAGTCCTCTCTTGCAACAGCAAATCCCAACCCCACAACACTCCATTTGACCAATCTAGTCTCGTGAGTTTATAACCAATTACAGCAGAGCAGAGTCGAACGATGGGAGATTCTTTCTATCTCCAAGTCCTCAAAGCCCGCAGCCGCTGATGTGGAGGCAATCAATCATACTTTTCCCACCACGAACAGACGAGAAAGAAAAGCCAGGAAACTCCGAAAGCAATATCCCCAACAAGCAGTCTGAGCCAATCATGGCCGAGAACTTCCACCTTCCTCTCGAAACAAACCCTCCAAACAGCCATGGAAACGTGGAGAAACACGCACCCTTTGGCGAAAAAGCTCTGGAACTCCGTGTCCTTCACGAACGCAACCATCAACACCAGGAACCCCACACCCAACAGAAGCAAGCCCGAGAAGGAGTCGGAAGTCCGGATCAGCAGCTGATCGCGCGACGTCGAGCCAGTGAGCTTGCTGGCCCGGTCTCTGCCGTGGCTCAGCGCGAACATCTCGTCGCTGCACAACATCATCAGGCTTCCACAAGTTATGGCTACTAAGGAATGAACTACGCAAATTGTGAAGAACCCCGGTGTCGTCGACGCCATTCACGCTGGATCGCCTCAATCTTCGTCCATCAGACACCACCACAGCCACAGGCCACTGATTTTTAAGCTCAACAAGATGATGAGTTTCAAGAGAGATGGTATTGTGGGCCCAATAAACTTGATGGACTTGGAATGAGAGGCAAAGGAGGAGAGAGGAGAGTTTTGAGTAGAGTTGATTTCGACGTTCAAAGTTTTGAGTAGAAAGTCCAAGTCTGTTTCCATGCTGTTAACTAGCTTTCTTGTAATTGCGATTCAGTGCGTTTTTAATATTTTATTTAAAAATTTCTCCACTAATTGATTTGGAGGTGGCCCACTCTTGTGGTGGTGTAATAAAATAGATAAATAAATAAATCATAATAGAGTATGTCAGTGAATCAATTAGATTTCTATTATTTTGTCTCCAATCCAATGAGTTGTAATTAAAACACTTTATTTATAAGTTTTAGCATAAAGGAATATTTATTTCTATTTAAATTATGGGGTTATTTATAAATTTTAACTCAATCCATTTTTTTATGTTTTGTAATTATAACATACTTTTCAAATTTAAATAATAATAATAATAATAATAATAATAATAATAATAATAATAATAATAA
>JAPKLW010000144.1:544967-591481 GCA_026898455.1 Plectranthus barbatus
AATAATAATAATAATAATAATAATAATAATAATAATAATAATAATAAATTTATAATTTTTGCAATTATAACAAAATTTAGAGTCTATGCAATTAAAACAAAAATATGTTTTTATTCTAAATCTATCAATAAAAAAGGAAATTTTGTGATTGATTGTTTGTTATATATATTTTTTTGTGATAGTTTATTTTAATTTTATATTTGGCATTATTTAATATTTAAAATTTTGAAAAATAACTCAATATGCACTAAATGATTATATATTCTAAATTAATTAAAAAATTAAAAATAGATTAATTGAATGAGAAAATTGTGAAGAATTAATTATTTAATTAAATTTTGTTACGGTAGGAATAACATGAAATTAAATCCTAAATAATTTTTTAATAAAAAATAACTATATTAAGTTATACGAAAATTATTTAAGGGTGATTCTAAATGTAACCATAATTTTTCTCGATATAACCTCTTATTTTTTATAAAATTAAAATTTGTATACGGTATTACTATTTTATCATTACAGCCTTATTAAAATCACAACTAAAATAAATATAAATTTTCAATATCATAGCCCTTCCCACCCAGCACTGACAAGGTAAAGGAAGAAATTGTCCATATATTAGTTAATTTTAATAATCAAATCTTAGTAAAAAATTGAAAAATAATTACTAAAAAATTACATATACCCTAATTGGGTGAAATGAACCCTATTGTTGAACTTATAAAATTAATCCAAACTATAAGAAAATTATTTATCACAACCCCTTGATCTAAATTGTATGATTATTATTTTTGGTTTTGGTCATCAAAGCTCAGTAGATCTAGTTTCTAGCAACTTAGTATCGAGTCATATTGTAAAAGTCTTGTATAGGATACATCTACTCGAGTTGTAATAGAACTAGAAGGAAAGAATCAAAGATTGCTGAAAGAGTCAGCAAGTCTGAAGATTGCTGGAGACACCAGTAAAGGCGAGCAAAGACAAAGGAATGTCGGACGCGCCAAACAAGAATGATGAAGGAATGAAGCAAGTATACGGACGGATCACAGCAAGACTGCTGAAAGATCCGCATAGCATTAATAGCCAGCAGACACTCTAAAACAATTAAGACAATACAAAGTTGCAAATCAGAAGGATCTAAATCACAAAGAAACCCGACGAATCAGAGAGGAGAATAATCAACAGACACGAAGGAGGTTTCTAGATTCAAGCTAAAAGATCCGTTCTGATAAAGACGGCTACAAATAGGAGCTACACCAATTAGAGACGAAGGAGGCTTGAAGAGTCACTGTGCGTTGTAGAGAAATGAAGAAATTAAGTATAACGGATAAGATTCAAACAAGCCATTTGAATCTTCACCTATAAATAGATGTCGTCCAAAAATGATTCAAAGGTTTGCGAAATTCTATCTTACAGAGAAAACAAAAGAGGTGTTGGTCCCAGATCAGAGTACGTATAATGTACAACGGAAGTATAAAGACAGTTGCTTACACTCTAAAAGGTGGCAGTTCAGTTTCTTTTTAACACAGTTTATATGTGACAGTTTTAAGAAATGCAATTTGTCTTAGTCAACAGTTTAGATTAATAGTTTTACAGTTATAAGCAGTTAACAGTTATACACTTCAACACTTCAAGACAAGTGTTGAAGGTTTCAAGATATAATTGAAAACTGTAAGATGCGCAAAGTAAGTAAAACTGTAAACGACACATGATATTTATAGTGGTTCGGAGCCTTAAGTTCTACGTCCACTCTTCGGATATCTGATCCGGAAATTAACTAAGTAATGAAAATAAAGTCCTCAAGATCTATAGCCAGTTGCTTTAGAAACCTCCGTCCACAGCACAATGGATCACTTGCCCAGGTGGTTGTACTTCACTCATTCTTCAGTTCGTCGAAGGCTCTGTGTCTTCTCTGTTAACTGGCAGTCTTTGAAGATGGACTGAGGATAAACCTCCCATTTCCTTCTCTGGTAGATTGGATGGTTGAGTTCTTCCCAGAACGTACACTAGTTGGTAGTTGCCCGTACTAACCTTCTCTTCTCTTAGAAGATCAGGCTGCTGAGTTCTTACTCAAAAATTCAGAACACCAAGAAAGTAGATTAAGTCAGCAGACTTAATCCTCGTGCACACAAGGTCACACGGAGAATCACGAAGGATTCTTTAAGCAAAAGTGCCTCGTGTACAGTAAATGAACCACGGAGTTAATGCCTTCTCGCTTGATAGCTTTTAATGCTTGAGATTTTACTTCGGCAGAGTGACGGCAAGGATAAATGTGTTGAAAGTTTTTTTTGTGTCTAATGCTCCTGCTATTTATAGTTGTGATGGAGAAAATAGCCGGTAGAGACAACTTGAAGGATGTCCAAATCAGAGTCCATCCTTCTCTGAAAAGTAGCCTGAACTTCTGCCTTTTGTGCGGTATTGTCCTGCTTTTGCAGGTCAGTTTGTACTTCATGTTTCAGACGCCGAACAACATTGTACGCCAGTCACAACTGAGCGCCTGTTTGTCTATTATCATTGACTTCCTCAATGTTCTTCTATGACTGATCTGCATCTTGCTATGTACACATTCCTTAACGTGAAACTGTCCTGGTCTGAAACTGTGAGCGCCTCTCGACAGTTTCTTTGTAGAAAACTGTGTCCACAGTTTTCTTGATATATGAACCTTGACAGGAAAAACTATGTGTGCAATTTTTCTTAACCGTTACTCTGCTCTATTTTCTTCGTCCTTACTGGTTGACAGTTATGACGTCTGAATGGCTTCTTTTTCAAAACTGTTCCACAATTTTGACAGTTCTCTTCTCCTAGACTATTACAACTCGATCATCCTATACAAGGATTACATGAGTTAATAACTCTAAGGCCTAGACCTTGGTATATAGTTTTGACACATCAAAACATTGAATTAAGGTGAAATTTCTACATCAACACCTAACAATTTCCCCCTTTTTGATGTTGTCAAAACCATACCTCTAAGTCTATCTAAGTCGATGAGAAGATGCAGTTGAACTGAGTTTACAAAGTTTGTTTATCTAACGCTAGTCAAAATTGTGCTTCTTCTACATTCGACCTACTCTAAATGATCTTCCCCCTTAATGGGATAATAATTCTCGATTGATCAATCAAATAAGAGCGAAAGGAGAAGAAAGATACTGGAATATGTGAATTCAGCCAGTCAAGGATCAAGGTAAGAGACAATGAGTAGTTGTCTTCCAACCAACAATTCTTTTCACTAGATATGTTTCAATTACACGTACATGAAAAGCTTTAAAACTGCGGAAGTAAATGAAGACATACAAAATAAAAACACAAAAAAAAAATACATAACCTCTGCACTACTTGTCTTGATCCTTGTCCTTCTCCTTTTCTTGATTCGAGGAATCTGCATCCTTTGGCTTTGAGGAGGTTGCGGCAGACGTGGAAGGCACAAGAGCTTGTGCCTTAAGAACTGCGGTTATTTCTGAGAGATATTTCAGGTCTTGTTCTCTGGAAGCCATTATTACTTCCCTATGCATTTTTAATTCTTCATCCCGCTTTCTCCATTCTTCTTCTCACTTTCTGTTTCCTCAACTCTCTTTCTGTATTCCTCGTTTCGCCTTCCCTATTCCTCATCTCGTCTTCTCTGGTCCTCATCTCGCTTTCTCTGTTCCTCATCTCGCCTATCTATCCATGTCAACTGCAGCTTCATAGTCTCATCTCTTCTTTCTTCCCCCGTTTTGACAAAAACAAAAAGAGCGGCTATTTGCTGATTGATCTGCTGGTTGAGACCATCATTGAGTAGATGAGGTGCAACCACAAAAATGGGATCGGGAGACATAGTTCCTTCAAAAGTAGCCAGTGCTCTAGAGGCTTGAGGGATTTGATTCTGACAGGTAGCAGTGGAAAGCTCAGGTGGAGGAGAAGCTCGGCTTGTTGCTGTTTCTTCCTCCTTTTGCTTTGCTACTACTGCTACTTCATTTCTTGCCTTTTCAGCAGCGGCCTCTTCTTCTGCTTTTCGAAGTTCTTCAGCACCTACTGCTTCTTCCTCTTTCCTCTTCAGTTCAGCTGCTGCTTCTTCTTCTTTCCTTCTTCTGAGCTCAGCAGCTGCTTCTTCATCCTGCTTACGTTTGAGCTCAGCAGCTGCCTCGGCTTCCCGCTTCTTACGTTCAGCTTTCTCATTCAGTTTCTTTATTTGCTGTTCTTCTTCTATTTGAAGTTGTGAGAGACGTGTTCTGAACATTTGCTCCTTGTCGTCTAACTTTCATCGTTGTGTATCCAATTTTTGTCACTGGGTATCTAGTTGCTCAATAGCATCGTGATATTCCATGATCTTCCTTCTGATGGTCTCTAGACTTGATGTTGATTCGCTTGTAGTAATCTCATGTTGAGAGTCAAAATGATCAATTCCCCCTAAATTCAAGAAGGGTTCGTTCTCATATTCTGTATCTTTAAATGGTCTTTCTTCCTCATCGAAATCTCTAGAGATGGTTTGGTCATCCTCCTGCTATACTTGTCTACGAGATGTGGTTTGCTCAGAGCTAGACGATGAAGAGCATTCCATCTCTGCAGGGCATTTCAGTTCTGGATTCAGGAACCATCTCAGATGGTTTGGAGGATTGACCTGCTCCTTTACGCGTAGCATCAAAATGCAGTTTCTTGACAGTTGATCGAATTTGTTTGTCATGAGTTGTCTTCTTTCTTTTCTGACGTTCGAGATGTTCAGGAACCGGTTGATCATCTTGTTGTGAGATGTTTCCAGAGTTTATCTCTATTCGTGTCCTCTTACTCCTGTTTCGCCTTTGTTCAGGATTTTAAGCGGAGGTGCCAGTCCATTTTGGTTTCTTGGAACCCTCAACAGGTTGAACTGCTGGAATGGTAGCGAGATCCTTAGAGTTCTCAACATCTACTTCCTTGTTGTCAAAACTGTCATCCTCAACATCTTGTTGAGTCAAACGATAGACTGGATCCTTTGGTGGGATAAAGTCTGACGATATGAGATCTTCTCCCTCATCTCGTATCCTTAGAATACTTTCAAGAAGGTAGCTAACCTTCAATCCAAAGCCGACACTCGAAGAAAACTTTCCCTTTGTATGGATGTTTTTGTTTTTCTTTGCATTCTCCAACAGTCGCCCAAAGATGTACGTTGCCCAATTTCCTCCAGGGCAATCATCAAGAACCATCATCAAGGAGTATTTGGGACTGCTTAATTCAGATAAGGATCCAATCCCACAATATATCATCCTTAATGCAATTTCATTGAGTGTCTTTTAGAATGGGTTCAGTTCGGATACCTTAGTAGCGGCTTTGAACTTTTCATTAACTTCGGGCTTCTTCCATTTCAACCAATGAGTATTCAATTCTTCCTTATTGTCATGATGAGAGCTGGCGATGTGTACATCTGTGTGAGGTAAATGCAGATGCAGAGCGATGAGAGTATAATCAACCCGTATATACGTTGAGGCAACCTTCGTCTCGAAGAATTGATTGTTAACGTCAAATGTAGCATTTTCGTAGAACTCGACTACATGATTTGGGTTGAATCTCTGAGGATATGCAGTTAAGAACTTTGTTATTTTCTCTTCTATGAGTTTCGCAACAATCTCTTTGGCAATCGCCTCGTCGGTGGTGATTGAGAAGAAATTCTTCCAATTCAGGATTTTCTCCTTCATGACTTGAGATGCTAAAATCATCAACTATCTGGAATAGTTTGTCCTGTGAGGTCTCCTCAGTGACAATGAAGGGTTCGGGGTTATCAGAGGTGCTAGCATTCATGATTTGATTCTTCTCTTTCGGCCTGATTTAGAGAAGAAGTGTGGATGATCTAGTAAAGCTTGGAGTAGAGACCAATAGATAGCTGGACTTATTGAGTTGCAGTGTGGAGTGTTCAAGACGATGACAAGAAGGGTTTAAGGGATTTTGATGATCGATTTCTATCAAGATCATAGGCTGGGACTGAAACCCCTTTTTGTCTTGAACGACTGAGATTGATGCTGACGTAAGTGCCTGTTCAAATTGTCTAGCACGCCGTGTAGCAGCGCATAGAATGGTTGACGTGGCTCCGAGTAATACGCCATCGTGCTGCTAGCATTTAATGCGTCGTGCAGTCGATCATTTCAATCAATTCAGAAACGCGCGCCCTGACTTTAATTAGTTTCCTTCTCCATCCGTATCTGTTGGGAAATTTGGCTAAGTTTCCCTTCCCTCAGTAGCACTCATAGAAATGTTGTGATTTTGATTAAGGGGCGGCGCACGAATCACAAGGCTATTTGTTAGATCATAGTTTTGGTGCATCAAATCCTAAGTCCTACCAGCGTCAGTTTTGTCTCTAGAATAGCTCTAGTCTCAAATGTAAAGTCCTGTTCAGGTCTTTTGAGTTGTAAGTCGTAGTTGATCAAGACTCATGCTGGCTACTGTTCACCAGCATGAGATGTGCTTACCAGTTGAGAGAAGTCTCACCAGCAAGCGGCTGACAAAGACTCATGCTGACACTGTTCATCAGCATGGAGTAGAGCTATTGACTGGTCACTGTTCACCAGTTGGATAGATTTCACCAGCAGGAGGCTGAGAAATCTTACCAGCAGAATATGTGTTCTGGCTGACACTATTCACCAGCGGTGAAGCCACCAGTCACGGGAGATTCCAAGAGATAACATCAGACAAATTGGTAGACCTTGATTGTGCTAAGGAAAGTCACCAGCAGAGACTACCAGCACAAGATCACCAGTATGATCTACCAGTTGGAGGTTATCAGTAGAATTGAAGATTCGCTCTCCCGAAGACTTAGAGACAAAAAGAAGATTCGTCTGAGGAATATACTGACAGTGTATGACTTTAAGGAGGATGCCTTAAAGTCTATCAGTTCAAGACACCAGTTCCGTTTCCTCGTACTGACGAATAGAGTCGTTCTGACACAAAGAGATCTGTGTCAGATAAAGCGATCAAAGGTATGGCGCTTTCCGGAAATTCCTACCTGCCGCCGTCAGAAGGACATGCGAGGACAGAGACTTTTCCGGATGTGTCCAAACGGCTAGTAAATTTGAATGGGATCCCTCGTCTATAAATACCTGGGATCCATCAACATTCAATACTCTTAACTCTCTCGCACATCTACCGAAAGTCTGAAGCTTTATTGCCAGCAAGCAGAACACTTTCGAGGCTTTTCTTAAAAGCTCTTCCGTGTGTCGATTATTCGAACACAAGACTCCAAGCTTCCAGCTTGTGAGTTACTGATCTCTTTGGTGTTCTTTCTCTTTCTGAGGAGGTTCACAACAGTTCTAGAGCCAGCCAGCTCTTGAGCTATTACGGGCAGTTTGCCGTTTAAGGAGTCACGTTCTTGGGAGAACTCAACACCCAACCAGTCAGAGGAGGAGGTTGAAGTGACGTGCTCGCACTCCATCCATCTGACGAGAGTTGAAGAAGGACAAGGACCGGGAGCGGTTGATCCAGTGGACTGGTAGACGGGGCATCTACCAGCTGGAGATAGATCGTAGGATACTTTGTACCTGATTGCTCTTAGTAAATTTCCAGTGCATCGACTGGAGAGTGGACGTAGATCAGTTGATCGAACCACTATAAAAATCCTTTGTCTTTTATCAGCTTTCTGCATTTTCATACTGATTTAAAACCCAGTAACTGATTACTGGAGTATATCTGAAAACTGATATAATTGTGCAAAGACGACTTAAAATATTCTAAGTGTTGAGCTACCAGCTGACCAGCCAGTTGCAAGTCAGCTGTGTACTCAGTCCCAGTTGACTTACCAGCTGACAAGGTCCCAGTCAGCTGAGTAACCAGCAGAGCGTAAGAAACGAACAAACACATTTTCCGCTGCCAAGTTATACCCTGATATCCGGGACCAACAGTATCAGCAAGCTATTTGATACAATTTGCAACTGTTTGCCTTTCTGAATTACACACTACCTCCAGTTTACACCTGTTGTATTCCCTCAATAAACTGTCATCCTGGCAGTTTCTTCATCTGGTTTTATAGCTTCTCAGCTTTTGAACTCCATTCTGTGACATTAATGTGGTTTGGGAAACATATGACGTTTCCTCAACCATTCATTGACTCTGAATTCTTAGCCATCTGACCTATTGGCTATTTTCATTAATGATTGACTTGGAACGGTAGATGAGCATTAAATTGCAACATCCATTTTGCTTCCGATCTGTCAAGTCATATCCTCCAGTGATGATGACTTTGCTCACTTCTTTAATTCACTCATGTGTCTGTCTATATATACTCCTTTGACGAGGTAGAAACCATCATCTTAACAACTCCTTAGCTTCCTTGAATTCTAACATACTTGTTGGAAATGGCTGCTCCAGTTGACATCGTAGAAGATATGAGTAGGATCACAATCACCAGGAATAAGATTCTCAATCATTGGTGGCTTTATGCTGAACACTGGAGATCTTCGAATATCTACTATGAAATCATCAACAACCTAGAGTCCAATGGACTGGACCACTTCCTGTCCGTTCAGCTTGTTGCCTTTCAGAAGGATCTACTCAGGGTAATTGCATATAACTCTGCTATTTTTCAAAGATGAAATCTCCTTCAACCTCAACGGAGTAGAGTTCCACTTATCACCAGACTTCTTGGCACAAGAGTTCCAACTGCCTCACCATGGGATACCTGTTATGCATTACCGAATAGATGAAACGGCACCTGAGTGGTCGGTTTGGTGGGAATGGAGGGGTAATGACAGCGATATTAATTCGATAGCATCATGTGGATTCCTTCAGCCTCGATATCAGATTTCCTTTGACATCATAAATGAGCTGGTGCTTTGCAATCCATTTCTGCAGACTAACTTCTCGCCACCTGTCTGGAGAGCGATGATGACTTTTGAGGATCAGGCTGAGGTCGACTGGACTGCTTTCATCTTCGATCATCTGAAAACGGCCATGCAAAACTTGCTGGATGATCCCATTCCATATAGTATGCAATTAAGCTGGCTCCTTGAAAAATGGATTCCTTTCTTCGCTGAGGGTACGTCGGGTTCGCACCTGGAGCCAACTGACTATTACCCTCCTAGATAGCACTGACCGCTTTCCAAACAGTTGCCTTCTGTCCTTCGGCTCAAACTACTAGTTTTCTTTGATATGCTGACTGTTTCCAAAAGCTGAACTGATGTAATTTTTGTTTCGCTCTACCTTTTTGTATGAACTATGTATTCTCTGTCTTATCAATGAATAGTTTACTTTATGTCAAGCATTTATGTGAACCTTTTAGATTCTGAATTTGAATCTTGGAGCTTCGTGCCCTTTTTGGAATATCCTGTCTCCCATTTAATTCGATAGATATTCTTTCGAATCAACACACGATTATCTCCATAAATATGTCGTCCTCAAAGCATTGAGTATCTACCCAAAACAACGTCTTCCAGATCTTCGAGAGATAATATATCCTTTCCTTTATGCTTCCAAGAATATAATCCAAATAAGACTTTCTCAGAGTCCATAGTCATGACTTCTGCAAGTGATATTTCCATTGAGAGAAATAAGACCCTTAATCCGTTTAGATTGGGAGTTCAACCTTCTGCAAGTCCGGTGGTTTATAACTTGAACAGGCCTTGAACAGTTTGTGACCCGTATACCGTATAGATTCTTGGAAGATACACTGAAGGTGATTGCCAACAACTGCTACATCTCTAAAGATAATGAGATATTTGACAACATCAACGGCCAACAGATCTGCTGGACTGCTGAGTCCTTCTCATCCAGTTTTGGACTTCCTCATGATGGTGTTCTGGATATGGATTATCTGAAGGATGTTACGGCGTCCAAATGGTCCTCTTGGCATCAATGGAGAGATTCAAACGTCAGTTTCTATCCGATGGCTTCATCGAGGTGGCTGATGCCTCGATACCGCATGATCTATGACATTGTTAATCACATGGTCGTCGGTAATCCTCTAATAGTTCATGATTTCTCGCCACCAGTCTGGAAAGCAATGATGGCCTTCGTTGATGAAGAGAAGGTTGACTGGGCTTCCTTCGTGTTCGACTAGGTGCGATACTCCTTTGAGAATGTGCCTGACATCCTAATTTCTTTTGGGATGCAACTGAGTTGGCTTCTCGAACAAGAGGTTCCATCTCTCATCCAAGGCTGGCCAAGTGTTGAGGATTCTGACTTCTATCCTTCACAGCATCGTCTTCATCCTTGATTGCTGTCTTCGGACTGCTTCCCTTAGCATCTCTTCAAGAAAAAAATTGAACTCTTATTTTTCCCTTTCCTTTTGTAATCTGTACTCTGTATAATCTTTTGTGATCAATGGATGTGCTGTTCAGTTTCCTAAAGATTATCTGCGCAAACTATTATTTCTTATCTCTATCCGCTGACAACTTGATGACATATGCCTTTTTCCTTCGATCTTGTCTAACACATGTCAAGTTTTTATTTGCACAAGACAGTTGTCAGATAATCAATGTACGACTCTTCAGATTCTGAATAAAAGAAGCGAAACATTGTAACTTCTTGGAATGTTGTTCCCTATATTTAAACGAACGGACATCATCTTGAACATCGCACGATCTCTTCCATAAATATTGCTTCACGAAGATATCCTCATTCGTCACTTCCCACATCCTCGTGAAATAACCCAACTGTACTCATCCACAAACATGTTTTCTGCAAAAGCCATCTCCATAGATCGTAACAAGATCTTCCATAGGATTGGGCTGAAGTCAGAATATTTGAATGATCCTCAGTTGTATGATGATGTAATGATGGGTTTACGAGCCAACGGTCTTGAGACGTTTGTTAGCCAAAGACCGTATAAATTCCAGGAGAGTGTGCTAAAAATATTCGCCTACTCTAGCCTTATCTCGGGGGAGGGCAAAATCATCGGCATCATCGATGGCAAACTGGTTCGATGGTCTCCTGAAACCTTCTCCAAGAACTTGGGACTCCCTCGAGGTTGTACTCCAGTCTTGACCTGTTTCCAGGGTGTGACGGCGCCTGAGTGGTGTGCTTGGCGCAGATGGAGAGATGGTGATGTTGATTTCCACCTAAGGGTCTCAGTATTTTGGTTGATGCCTAAATATCAAGTGGTCTTCGACATCATTAATCACATGATTGTTGGTAACCCTATGCTGGATCTGGACTTCTCTCCGCCAGTATGGAAGGCTATGATGGCATTTGATGAAGAGAAGAAGGTTGACTGGGCTACTTATGTCTTCAACCAGGTGCGAGAGTCATTGGAGCTTCTGCCTGACGTCCCAGTTCCTTATGGGATGCAGAAGAGCTGTCTCCTGAAGAAGGAATCCCCTTCCCTTGTGCAAGGCCCGACCAACATCAGAGATTTTGACTTCCATCCCCCGAGGCCTCGTGCCTCTCACTAACTGGAATCGACAATTCATTTCCTTTGTACATTGTAGACATTTTGCTTCAGTAATGTACTTCTTGTTAATGAAATGAAATTGCTTTAACTTTCCAGTTTTGACATACAGATCGCGACAATACAGTTTCCCTAACTGTACATTTCATACACTTGTATATGATTTATACTTTTGAAATCTCAGAATTTGAACTTCCCTCTTTAGAAGTAACTGTGTAGTCTTAGAATCGTAGCTGTACGTCCATGGATTGATTGATTGCATAGCCTACTCCTTTAGCTTCCTGTATTTTTTTCCTTTACGTCTATTCTGGAGTAATGAGATGCAAAGCACTTAATTCTGATTCATCGATCCTTGCACAGAAATCTCCAATAAATACTCTGACATGAAGTAATATTTATCACTTTATATTCACACAAGTTTCTTTGCTTCATGTGATATTTTCTGGAAAATGGATCCTTCTCCTGACATTGTGAATGATATTGCAAAAATCTCCATCCAACGGAACAAGATCCTTGATTATGGTGGATTTTGGCTACAGAACTGGAATACTCCCAACGTCTTTGATGAAGTGCTGGAAAAACTGCAGGCTAACGATCTTGAGTCCTTTGTGGCCAAGGAACCTCATTCCTTCCCAGAGACTTATTGAAGGTACTTGCCTACAACTCTACGGTCACGGAGAAAAAGATCTACTTCAATCTCAATGACGAGGAGTTCCATTTGACTGCTGACTATCTTGCTAATGAGTTTGGGCTTAAGCAAGGCAGCATCCCGATCAAGGACTATCTCAAGTATGTCATAGGGCCCGAGTGGTCAGCATGGCAGCGGTAGAGGGTAGCGGAGGTCGATTTCCATCCAACTGTGACTAGCAATTTACTCAAGCCGCATTATAAAGCGACCTTTGACATAATTAACAAGATGGTGGTTGACAACTCTCTTCTGGATACGGACTTTTCACCATTGGTATGGAAGGCTATGATGGCATTTGAGGACCAGACTGACGTAGATTGGGCCGCTTTCATCTTCGACCACCTGATAACTGCATTTAGAAATCTTCCTGAGGTCACCATCCCATACGACATGCAACTGGGCTGGCTTATTGAGAAGTGGCTCCCTCTCCTCACGGAGGATGGAACCAAGCTGATTGCCATCGACTACTATCCTTCAAAATGTGCTTCCTCCTACTTCCCGTAGATGTAAACTCCATGTATCTTGCTTGGAAAATGTATCCTCCTCTTTATAATGAATGAAGTAGATGTTTTCCCTTTGACTCAAACATTGATTGAACATACTTACAAATTCTACAACTAGTCTAATTAAAAATCTTGTTAGATTTAACATACTTACTTCAACAGTTTTTTTGCATCAATCAATTTTCATCTCCTTCTCTCGATATCTCATCAAACTCTAGAAGACATAGTTTGATGCATAGCTCTTTAAAACGAGTCTCATGTAGCAGTTTAGTAAAGATTTCCGCTAACTGGTCTTCAGTTCTAATATATTCCACCGAGATATCCTCCTTCTCAACATGATCTCGAATGAAATGATGATGAATGTCAATGTGCTTCGTCCTGGAATCTTCGAAATTAAAACTGCGCTGTTGCTATCACAGTAGATAGGAACACATCCAGTTTCTATTCCATAATCCTTAAGCTGCTATTTTATCTAAAGTACTTGAGCACAACAGCTGGCTGCTGCTACATATTCCGCTTTAGTGGTCGATGTAGCCACAAAATGTTGTTTCTTGCAGAACTAGCTAATCAGTTTATGACCTAGAAACGGACATGTTCCACTTGTGCTCTTTTTGTCAATTCTGCAGCCTCGAAACTCTGAATCAGAGAATCCATATAGCATGATTCCATCAGTTTTGGGATACCAAATACGTAGAGACACCGTACTCTTAAGGTATCTCACTACTCTCTTTGCCGCTTCCATGTGGGACTTCTTAGGATTCGCCTGAAATCTTGCACATACACCCACGACATAAGATATATCGAGTCGGCTGGAAGTTAGATACAGTAGAGACCTAATTATTCCTCTATAAGCAGGTGGATTGATAGGTTCTCCTTCTTAATCAAGACTGATCTGAGAATTGGTGCTCATAGGAATCCTGAGTGACTTTGTCTTCTCTGGAAAAAATTTGCTAATCAGGTCTTGAGTGTATTTCTTCTGACTTATAAAGATCCCTTCGTCAGACTGATCAACTTGCAAACCAAGAAAGTATGTCATTTTGCCCATCATGCTCATCTGAAATTTATTCTGCATTAACAGGGCAAAATTTTCACATAACTTGGTATTTTTATTGCGGAAGATGATGTCATCTACTTAGATCTGAACAAGCAGGATATCCTCTCCATCCTTTATCTTGAATAGTGTTCGATCTATAGCACCCTTTTCGAATCCACTTTTGAGCAGAAACTGTGAGAGAGTACCATGCTCTAGGTGCTTGCTTTGATCAATATAAAGCTTTCCTCAGCTTGTATACTTGGTTCCCTTGCTCGAAACCAGGGGGTTGTTCGATGTAGACCTCTTCCTTTAATTCGCCATTAAGGAAGGTTCTCTTCATATCCATTTGAAGAACTGTGAAGTTGTGGTAAGCTGGATATGCCAAGAATAGGCGAATAGCTTCTAGTCTGGCAGCTAGCGCAAATTTCTCATCAAAGTCTATCCCTTCACATTGTGCGTACCCCTTTGCAACCAGTCTTGCCTTGTTCTGAACAATGGTACCGGTCTCATGTATTTTATTCTTGAAGACTCACTTGGTACCAATCACGGACTGATGTGTAGGTCGATCCACCAGATACCGCACATTGTTGTGAGTGAACTCGTTTAGCTCATCCTGCATCGCATTTATCCAGTCTGTTGATTGAAGAGCTTCTGTGATCTTCATTGGTTCGATCTGAGATAAGAAGCAAGACATCAGTACGGTCCCTTGTCTGGTTCGAACAGGATTTCCAATGTCATCGAGGATGGATTCTTTGGGATGATCTCTTAGTGAACTAGGCCTCTTCATAGGTACGGCTTCAGCACGAACAGCTGGATTCACAGAAGCTGATGGATGTTCCTCATGAGAAGATTCACATCTTGATTCTGGAGCCGTTTCCCTTTCTTGTACTGGAACTGTTCCTTCTTCTTCTTCTTCAGAGACTCCTTCTTCTCCTTGTTATAGAGCAGCTTCATCTACTTGTTTTGGAACAACATTCTGACCAGCATCTGGATTCTGAAATGCAGTTGGCTCGACAGCTGAGTAAGCTTCCTTAGTATCCTCAAGGTTGACTTCCTTGGTATCATCTTGCTCTGCTTCCAAAACCGTATTATGTGCTTCAGGAGGCTTCTTTTCACCTGTGTCTTCGATGTTTATGATCTTTAAGGCGTCAACAATGACATTAGCATCATTGGCCCTATCGACTGCTTGGGATTCAGCCGATCCTACTAGAGTCTCGGAAATATCATTCATAGATCTAGTCAGAGGAACTATTAGATTATGATCAAGATCAATTCTAGGTTCCTCATTGACATCCTTGATCTCATGATTTTCCAGACCCAGTTCTTGAAGTGTCCTGCACACTAGAGTAGCTTCATAAAAAATAACATGACATGTTATTTCCACAAGCTGGGTTGTTTTGTTGAATACCCTATATCCCTTATATGAAGGATGTCCATACCCGAGGAACACTCCTTCATCAGCCTTAGGATTGAAGGTATTCAACTTAAACTTCCCATTATTGTGAATATAACATGGAGAACCGAATGCACGAAAATGAGCTATAGAAGGCTTACGACCATTGTATATCTCGTAAGGTGTCTTGTGCAAACGCATGTTGAACGCACTTCTATTATGTGTGTAGCAGGCTGTCATCAAGGCTTCTCCCCAAAATCCTTTTCCAAGGTTGGTGTCGGCCATCATGGTTCTCACTGCTTCTTTGAGTGTTCTGTTCCTTCGCTCAGCAAGACCATTTTGTTGAGGAGTTCTTGGGGCAAACTTCTCATGTCCAATTCCAATTTCAGCACAAAAGTCCATAAGAGGTCCATTGCAAAATTCTGTCCCATTGTCAGATCTTTTCCTCTTAACTTTCACTCCTTTATTATTCTGAAGACGGGTGATTAGTTCTGGTAGCTGAACTTTGACTTTGTCCTTGGATTTGAGCAGAAGTCCCACATATATCTTGAGTAATCATCAACAACCACCAATGTATATCTTCTTTTTCCAATTGTGGGTGGGGTAACTGGATCAAACAGATCCATGTGGAGCAATTCCAAGATCCTTTCAGTGCTTCCTGTAACTGGCCTGTTCTTGAAGGAAGCTCTTGTCTGTTTTCTGAGCTGGCATGCTTTGCAGACTCCTTCTTTCTGGAACTTCTTCTGTGGCAGTCCTTCAACTAGATTATGCTTCGCCAGATGTCGGATTGAGTTGAAGTTCAGATGACTTAGTCTCTTGTGCCACAACCAGTTTACGCCTTCTGAGGAACTGAGTGCTATGAGGCATGCCCCTCTTTCTCCATGGACCAATCTACAATATAGAGACCTCCTCTTTTGATTCCTTTGATTATGGTCTTGTGTGTCACTCTATCTATTATGTGACATTCTGATTCTTCAAAACTGACTATATAGCCACTCTCACTCAGTTGGCTTATACTAAGAAGATTGTGCTTCATATTGGTGACCAAAGATACGTTCTGAATGATAATTCCATTGTGCTCCACGCATCATTTCCCAATCACTTGTCCCGTGGCATTGTTCCCAAAATTGATTGATGCTCCTTCGTACATTTTAAGGTTCTTGATTAGATCCTTTTCTCCTGTCATGTGAGTTGAGCATCCGCTGTCTAATATCCATGTTTTTGCCTTCTTTCGAGAACTCGGTCCCTGCAACACAAATAATTTATTATAGTTCCCGCATCTTTTTGGGTCCTGCAAGGTCAGTCACGTGTCGTATCCGCACTTGTTTCACTCTTACAGTTTGTGAAACTGAGTCACCTTTTGGTGATTGATCACCCTTTCTTCTAAAATAGTGTGTGCTACGTGAATGCATGTTGGAAAGGATTGTGGTGTGTGAACTCTTCCTGAAACAATTGTTCTGAAAAGAGTCTCGAGAAACTATTCTCGGGTGAGTAGCCATCATAGTTTTTTGACAGTAAAACAATCTCGACTCAGGCGTCGAATAGGTGTTCCCCCTATTCGGATGACTGTTATAATAAAATTGTGGTTTATCATAACTTCTTGGATTTCTATCCGGTTGTCGAACAGACTTTCTTGCAACATTTTCTTGTTTCTTAGTCGTTCTTGTTGGTAAAACTGGATTCCTTGCATATGAAACACTATGCTTGTCCAGTTTTGAAAGAAGGTCAGTTCTCCTCTCGACAGTTGGTTTATACAGTTTACGAACTGTATTATCATACTGCCAAGGTGCCTGTTTAGGATCATTCTTTGACCAGCATTTGGTCTTGACACTTTGCTTAACTGGTTCCTTGAGATTGAAAATTCCTTTCCCAACCATATGACTTGGACTAAGATTGGCTTTGACAGAGCGCAAGGGTGTTTTGTTAGTCCTAGAAGTGAATGCATGCTTGTTTATGGGTGATTCATTCTGATGTTCTAAGAATCCAATTCCACGTTTATCAAAAGATTGTTTTTGAACACTTAGAATTTCATCTAGTTTCCTAGAGCTCTTTTTGAAGGTACATTCGCATTTGACGGGTTCGGTTTTCTTCAAGGAATCACATTCTTCTAAAATATTTTCAAAATCATTAAGAAGTATTGAATGTTCTTCATTGAGTTTTTCTAGTTCCTCATTGATTGACCTCATTCTTTCGATTTCATTGGTTAAAACTGAAATTTTTGATTTTAGTGAGGCATTTTCACTAATCACTTTATCTTTAATTTCATAAAACTTTTCAAATTCTTTTATAATTATTTTAAATGAAATTTCCTCTGAGCTTGAGTGACATGGTTCAGAGTTGACATCAAAACATATAGATGCACTAGATGAGGGCAGATTAGTTGTTACCATGATTTCGCAGTTTGAAGCGCTTTCTTCTTCATCATCGGTAACATCTCCATCAATCACTGCAATGAAGGCAAGGAATGCTTCCTCATCTTTTTCATCCTCAGACGTGTAGTAGCCGTCATCATGGTCCGGTACGTCTGGCACTTCAGTTCTCGTGAGCATTACTTGGGCAAAAGCTTTGGATGCTCTCATTTCGGACACCTTCTTCAATTTGTCTCTCTCCTCCCGAGAGACTAGAGGGCATTCATACTTCAGATGATCTGGAGAGTTGCACTCGTAGCATGTGCGTGGCTCTCTCTTTGTAAACCTTTGTTCACTGGACTGTGCTTCTTTTTTGTTTCCTTTTGCCTTCTCGAGAAGCATGGTCAGGTTCCTCAGTTGTTCCTCCAGTTTGGCAACTGATAGCTCAGTTTCCTTCTTCTGAACTGTGTTGGAAGTGTCCTTCGCTGGTGAGGGTTGATAAGCAGTTTTCTCGAAGTGAACTGGCCTTTTTGATCGCCTTTGGATATCTTTCTTTACGAAGAATGATGCGTCACCATCAGTTATTGAATTTGGAGTTCTGGCAGCTTTGTTCCTGTTCACCATTTGAATATCCCATTCATGTGCTTGGAGTTCAACGAACAGTTCTTTGGTGGTCATCTTAGAGAGATATATGGTTTTCAAACTTGTTGTTTTGACAAACCAGTCTTCCTTCGGATGTCTTGAGAGAATTTTGGCATTCATATCATCTAGCATTTCTTCTCTTCCAAGATTTTTCATTTCACTGACGATGGCATTAATCCTTGCTTCCATCGATTTGATTGATTCGCCAGGTAACATCTGGAAGGATTCATATTTCTTCACGACGACTTGCTTCTTATTTCGTTTCATCGCTTCTGGTTCTTTAGTGAGGTCATTGATCCAATCCCAAAGTTCCTTGGCCGTGTTGTTCTCTATGGTTGCGTCCTAATGGCCGAGTTCTGGGAATCTGGGAGGGATTGTATGATGATTTCCTGTACGATGAGATCGACCTAATGGCGTTTCTTGTCCTCAAGTGTCCAGTCCTCCATTGGTTTATCTATCATCTCAACACTGCCTGGATTCTCTCCTATTGCGAGGTGGACTTTGGGAAACTGGATCTTCAGAGGTCCATTCTTAAGAACATCATCCACCTCTTGATGTTGGGCTTTTAGTTGAATGAGACACCTCTTCTTCCATACTTCGAACTTCTCCGGGTTGTATTTAGGAAGGCTTGGATAACTAATCATTATCTTAAGATAATCTGCTCGCTAATCACACTTAACAAATAATTAGAGTGTAAGGATGTACGGATCCGGTCTTAAGCGATTCAAAATAGGACAGTCTAGAAAGACCGACATGCTCTCATACCACTTGTTGGTCCAAGATTGGAGTACGTATAATGTGTAGCTGAAGTATAAAGACAATTGCTTACACTCTAAAAGGTCGCAGTTCAGTTTATTTTTAACACAATTTATTTGTGACAGTTTTAAGAAACACAGTTTGTCTTAGTCAACAGTTTAGATTAACAGTTTAACAGTTATAAGTCTTTACCAATTATACACATCAACACTTCAAGACAAGTGTTGAAGGTTTCAAGATATAATTGAAAACTGTAAGATGCCAAAGTAAGTAAAACTGTAAACGACACAAGATATTTATAGTGGTTCGGAGCCTTAAGTCCTACGTCTACTCTTCGGATATCTGATCCAGAAATTCACTAAGTTATGAAAATACAGTCCTCACGATCTATAGCCTGTTTCTGTAGAAACCTCCATCCACAGCACAACGGATCACTCACCCAGGTGGTTGTACTTCACTACTTCTTCAGTTCGTCGAAGGCTCTGTGTCTTCTATGTGAACTGGCAGTCTTTGAAGATGGACTGAGGACAAACCTCCCTTTTCCTTCTCCAGTGGATTGGATGGTTGAGTTCTTCCCAGAACGTACACTGGTTGGCAGTTGCCCGTAATAACCTTCTCTTCTCTTAGAAGATCAGGCTGCTTTGTTCTTACTCGAAAAGCAAGAACACCAAGAAAGTAGATTAAGTCAGCATACTTCATCCTCGTGCACACAAGGTCACACGGAGAATCTCGAAGGATTCTTTAAGCAAAAGTGCCTCGTGTTCAGTAAATGAACCACGGAGTTAATGCCATCTCGCTTGATAGCTTTTAATGCTTGAGCTTTTACTTCGGTAGAGTGATGGCAATGATAAATGTGTCGAAACTTTTTTTTTTGTCTCTAATGCTCCTGCTATTTATAGTTGTGATGGAGAAACTAGCAGGTAGAGACAACTTGAAGGATGTCCAATCAGAGTCCATCCTTCTCTGAAAAGTAACCTGCACTTCTGCCGTTTCTGTGGTACTGTCCTACTTTTTGAGGTCCGTTTGTACTTCATGTATCCGACGCCGAACAATGTTGTACGCCAGTCACAACTGAGCACCTGTTTTTCTTTTATCATTGACTTCCTTAATGTTCTTCTGCGACTGATCGACATCTTGCTATGTACGCATTCCTTAACGTGAAACTGTCCTGGTCTGAAACTGTGAGCGCCTCTCGAAAGTTTCTTTGTAGAAAACTGTCCACAATTTTCTTGATATATGAACCTTGATAGGAAAAACTGTCTGTGCAATTTTTCTTAACCGTTACTCTGCTCTGTTTTCTTCGTCCTTTGTGGTTGACAGTTATCACGTCTGAATGGCTTCCTCTTCAAAACTGTTCCACAGTTTTGACAGTTCTCTTCTCCTAGACTATTATAACTCGATCATCCTATACAAGGATTACATAAGTTAATAACTCTAAGGCCTAGACCTTGGTATATAGTTTTGACACATCAAAACATCAAATTAAGGTGGGATTTCTACATCAACACCTAACAAGAGGATTCAAAACTCTTAAACTCACACGAACTCATCCGAGCTTGTACCTGATTGAAGCTTTCCCACAAGCTTTCATACCTAAAAGCTCGAGAACTCTGAAGTATAAATTCTAAGGTTAATATTGAGATTATTTCTATTCCTAGAAAAAATCTAGCAATCATCTTATTGTGCAAGCGTGATTATCACAGGCAATTGCCAAACACAAGGAAAGGTTCTGGGAAGAACTATAAAACTCCCAACAGTCGACGTCTAAGGATAAGGGAGCGACAAGGTGAAGATTGAAGACCGAGGTGCTTGAAGGTGCGCGCTGACCAGACGGAGGAGCTGCTCAACGTTACAGATCAAGCCTAACATTGTAATCAATCGTTTAGTGAATTTTCAGTCAGAGGACTGAAGAGTGGACGTAGAACAGTTGTTCGAACCACTATAAACCTTGTGTTCTTTTACTAATTTTATTTCCTTGCGTTACAGTTATATTTGAAAACCCAACACATCAAGTGTTGATGTATAATCTGCAATTAATCTAACGAATATTTGAGCTTAAACACATTTGATAAAAGCTTACTGAGTTGTGACCTTGGCAAGATAAGTGCAAGACATTTCTAATACTTTCGCTGCATATATAAACACTCTAATCGGGGACCAACAAGTGGTATCAGAGAGGTTGGTGTTTACAAACTAGCTGTTTTTGAGTCGCTTAGGACCAGATCCATTTTTCCTTGCACTTGTTTCTTGTTTTTGTGTTAGCTCAGAATAAAGGATAATGGTGAACATTGCAAAGTTTGGAAAGTTCATACCAGAAGCCTACTCCACATGGAAGAAGAGGTCATTGATCACGTTGATGAACATTCATCCAGAAATGGAGCACGTAATCAATGTGGGACCAATCAAGATCCAAAAGGTGAATACTCGAGTCGGCAAAGATGTACAAGGACTAGACATAATGGTGGACAAGCCATACGCGGAGTGGACGCAGGAAGACCGAGTTCGAGCACAACTGGATTATGTAGCCATGGATTTGATCTTGAATTCTCTTTCACCTCCTCTAATGGCAGAAGCCCTAAAGTACAAGAATGCAAAAGAAATGTGGGAGTTTCTTGGCTCTCTGAGTACAGAGACCGATCAAATGAAGAGAAATAAGCTACAACAATGCGTAGAAAGATATGAATCTTTTCAAATGCTTCCTGGAGAAACAATCAATGACATGGAAGCACGATTCAACTCCATCATGGCTTAACTGAAGAAGTTAGGAAGAACATATGAACTTCCTGACATGAATTCAAAGATCCTCTCCAAAATATCAAAGAAAGATTGGTTTGTGAAGGTGACCAGCCCGAAGGAGAAAGATCTATCTACCATGAGCACCAAATAAGTATTCGCGCAGCTTCATGCACATGAATGGTACATCATGCAGATCAACAAGAATAAAGTTGTTCGAGCAACAGTACCTATTGAAGACCATCCGGAAGATGCTGCATTCTTTGTGAAAAGAGATGCACAGAAGTGGAAGACAAAGAAGCCATTTTACTCAGATCGTCCAACTCAGTCTAATCAGGTGAAGGAGATCACATCAACCAGTGGATCTCAAGTCAGAGAGTAGGAATTCTCAGTCAGCGAACTGGAAGAGAAGATGAACAGACTTCAGAAGCTGCTGCTGAAGGCCAAAGGGAAGAAGTAAGAATCTCAACAAAGCCAACCAGCAGATAGTGAAATAGCTAGAAGGATTCCGAGAACATGCTATGAATGCAAATCGCCAGATCATTTAAAGTTTGAATGTCCTCGAGTGGGTCTTGATGAAAGAGAGAGATTAAGAAATTTGTTCAAAAGACGAGCATCAACGACCGTTGCAAAAGCTCTACTAACCAGGACAGAAATACCAGACATCCCAGATCATGACGACGAAGGATACTCATCTGAAGATGAAGAGTATGTCCTCATAGTATTCATGGCCCGCATCAATGAAGATGCTGATGACAATAAAGAGCAGACGATCGAGTTAGCTCTAGTTGACACAAGAAATCAGAAACATGGTCTAGAAAGAAGAACGTCAAGAAAATTAAAAGAATGGATCCTAGACAGTGGATGCTCAGGTCACATGACAGGAGATGAAGACATATTCACAGATCTCCAGAAGATTAGAGGACCTTCAGTCTCCTTTGGTGACAACTCAAAAGCTAGAGTATTCGGAAGAGGGTGCATCTAGTAAAATGGGATGCACATCATTAATGTGGCCCTTGTCGACATTCTCAAGCACAACCTACTGAGCATCAGCCAACTAAGTGAAAATGGTTATATTGTTTCCTTCTTTGATACAGGTTGTGAAATTGCTGATAAAACCACTGGAAAGGTAAAGCTTAGAGGAGTCAGAAAGGGTGGACTCTACATTGTGGATTAGGAAAGTGGTCAGCAAGCTTCATGCTTCATCGCGTTCAACAAAGAAGAAACTAACTGGTTATGGCACAAAAGGCTAATGCACTTAAATTTTAAGACTATCAATTATATTGTTGGGAATTATTTGTAAATTCCTCCCTTAGATCAAAATTGTAAAAGGTTTTGTTGAATCAAAGCCTTAGTAGTTTGGTCGATCATTGCTGAATTTTAGCGTAGTCTAGCAACTCCTCTGTAATGTCCTGTTTAGGAAAAATATCGAGTTGTAATAGATTAGGAAGTGCTTGAGAAGGTTGCTGAAGGATTCAACAGATGGAACGAAGAAAATCAAATCAAGCAACTTCGGGATGCTAGAAGAGTTCTCAGTAGATGGTACCTGCTAGAGAAATCAGCAGACTAGAATGACTGCTAGAGATATTAGTGGTCAAGTGCTAAGAAGAATGATTGCTAAGGTGTTAGCAATCATATGCTAAGAAAGAGACTGCTAATCGGAAGCAAAGAAGATAGAAAAATGCTACAGGACTTAGCATTTGCTAATGCTCAGCAAATTGCTAAGGAGTAGCAATCAGCAATCAGCAATCAAGATATAAATGCTGAAATACGTATCTGCTGAAGGAGTCAGTAGATTGAGGAGTGGATTGCTACAAGAGCGTCGCAATCAAAAGGTTTAGCAGATCATTCCAATATTCTCCGAGAATGCTAAGTAAGGAAGATATCTAGCAACGATCTCTAATACTACCGTTCTGATGAAAGTACAAGCAAAGGACAAAAGCTTTCCCGAAGTAGGTCGGAAAGTACTGTACGACACCGAAAAGGACGGAAAAAGCAAGAAGATATTTTGGACAAGAAGATATAAAAGACGAAGTCCAAACAGAGAGACGACTACTACTGCTCATTCTACACAACGAACACAATTGAAAATCAAGAGATTCCTTTGACAAAGCGAAAAAGGAAAAAGAGAGTAGTTAGTTGAGAGCCCACATTTAAGAATAATCTTAAAAGCTCTCAACAGCAAGTGTCAATACATTGAATACCCGACACTGCATTCAATAGATTCGTTGACTTTGCTCAAGAATCTTCAATCATTGGGATAACTTCCAATCATAGGAAGCATCCAGCAGTCACATCTCTGAAAAGGGATTGACTCTCACGGGCAAAAGTCACCGAAACCAGACAAAGTTCAGGAGAGAACTATAAAATCTCCATTACAGCGAAGGACAAGTTTTATGAAGGTGCGCCCTTGACTTGGCCGGAGCTGCTGACTGAAAGAAGTGAAGTAACGGAGGATAGCTTTGTAGTGGCTGGCTCGAAAGTTCACCTCCTGCTACAAGTGTTCGGCGAATCCTTGTATTTCACATATCTTTTTAGTGGAATTCTTAGCGATACGGCTGAGGAGTGGACATAGATCTATTGGATCGAACCACTATAAAAATTGCGTGTTCTTTACTGTTTTATTGCGTGTTGTATCTGTTCATTGATTGAAACCTAGCAACCATAGTTGCTAGAGTATTTGCTTGTGAGAAACCCTAACTTCTACCTCGAGCTAAGATGTTTTTACAAGAACATAAGTGCAAGATAAACTTTAAACTTCCGCTGCATTCGTGTGTGAGTTGCTTGTTATTCACCTCGACGACTCTGATCTGGGACCAACAAGTGGTATCAGAGCCAGGTTGAAAGACCGACTGCTTATAAGTCGCTTTATGACCAGATCTGTACTTTTTCCTTGCACTGTTATTTTGTTCTTCTGTTGATCTAGCTTGGGAACACTAAGATTGTCAAGATGAATCATACTTTGCCATAGTATACCAAAGAAAAGTTCAACTCATGGCAGAAGATTGCCACTATCCAGCTCCAGAGCATACATCCAGAGATGGTGGATGTTCTCACCAAAGGCCCCATAAAGATTATGAAGGTCAACCCCTTTGACAGTCCAGTTGCTGAAGGTCAACCGAGACCTCCGCAGATGATCGAGAAGAAGTTTAATTAGTATACGGTGGAAGATAAGAAAAGAGCTTAGTTGGAACACTTAGCAAAGAAGCTAATCCTTGATTCCTTGCCGTCGTTAATGGCAGACAAAGCATTAGACTTTGATACGGCCAAGCAAATGTGGGACTATGTTTGAGAATCTTCCCAGGAGACCGACCAGATGAAGCGCAACAAACTATAGGTAGCTGTTGATAAGTATGACTCTTTCTCTATGATTGCAGGAGAATCTATCCAAGCTATGGAAGAAAGATTCAACACCATTGTCGGAGAACTCCAGAATCTGGGCAAGACGTATGATAATGGAGAGATGAATAACAAGATCATCTCAAAGCTCTTTCCATGGGAGGACTAGTTCTTGAAGACGACGAGCTTGAGCGAGAAAGACCTTAGTCAAATGTCCACATCTGAGGTATTTGCTCAACTCAAAACTCGTGAATTTATTATACATCAATCCAAGAAGAACGAAGCCGCTGCTGCGAAAACTTCGTCATCAAATGTTGTACCCCAGGAGGATCTAGCATTCTTCGTGAAAAGAGATCCTGGAAAATGGAAGACAAAGAAGCCCTTCCGTCCTCATAAGAGATCAACCCCTGCTTCTCCAGCAAAGGAAGTAGTTCCACCCTCCAGCACACAGCCTGAAGATCTGAAGATCAGTGAGCTCGAAGAGCAAATGTGAAAGCTTCAGAAGTTGATGCTGGAAGCCAAAGCTAAGAAAGAAGCAAAGGAAGCTAAGCTTACTTCATCATCCACTCGTTCCACAGAGAGAAAGCCAAGGACATGCTTTGAGTGTAATTCTCCAGATCATCTTAAGCATGAATGTCCAAGAGTAAGTCAGGAAGAAAGAGAGCGCCTCAAACAAAGGTTTGAGAGAAGAGTTGTTCGAGGGATCACCAGGGCATTGCTGACCAGGACCGAAGTCCTAGACATTCATGATAATGAGGAAGAGTACTATTCCTCGGAGGAAGATGATGAGGAAGCCCTGCTGGTCTTGATGGCCGATATTGTTGAAGATCAATTTGCTGATGCTGATGCTGAGCAGAGTGCTGAATCGGCCCTAGCAGTCGATGCGAATGAGGTACCATCTACTAGCATTTCTAGCCTATCAATCATGCACAAATCGGAGGAATCTTTTCTAGATTCTGAGGATGATTATCTCACGAAGCTTTCTATTGAATTTTCAAAGATGTATGAAATAAAGAATGCTATCGTTGGAGAGAACACCTCACTCAAACTTAAAGTTACATCTTTGATCGAGGAAGTCGAAAGACTAAGGTCCGAAGGTGAGGATTTTTCGAAACTTAAAGCTGATTACTCCAAGCTTTCTGAAAATTTTCAAAATCTTGAAAAGGAGAATCTTGCTTTAAAGAGTAAACCTAAAGAGGAATGTATATGTACTTATACATCCAACAAGGCAGTCCTTAGTGCCATTGTTAGCCAACAAAGACGAAATTGTGATAAATCAGGATTAGGGCTTGGTTGTGTTGAAGCAGTAAGCAAATCCTCTAAGGGAGCCTTGAACAAGGATGCTAAAATTTCTGAGTAGAAAATGATCTCATTAGTTTTTGCTGGAAAATTGAATTCTGATAAAGGAAAGGATAAAGTTATTGCTGAGTCATCATCTGCTAGGCAATCAGATTGGCGTAAGCAGAGTAATGCTCCTGGATCTCATCAGAGTACCTAGAGAGTATCTGCTATGCGTGCATCTCCTGGATCTCAGCAGAGGATTCCTAGAGTGTCTGCTAAGCATGTATATGCTGGACCTCAGTAGAGGATCCAGAGAAGGGCTGCTAAGCCATATTCAGCAAAGTCTAGAAGAAATGCCGAGCGTTATGTTCCCAATGCTAGGAACGCAAATCCTTCATTCCATAAGCAAGCAGGTTCAATACCATGCTGTAAGACCACAATATCCATCATACACATCACATAGGTGGAACACCTATTTGAGGCCCGAGTCCAATCGATTTCCATTTCAAAGGACTAGGAAGGCTAAGCACACAACGCCACCTAGATCTAATTATGCAAAACATGCTTATCCAAAGGTTGAGAAAGGTGTGAAGATTGATATCAAGAAGCCAATCTTGAAAATCACGAAGATGTGGGTTCCAAAAGGAACTATGATCCACGCTAATTCCGTAGGACCCGATGCTAAGCGGATACCTAAATCAACGTTTTGATTGTTTTGCAGGGACATCATCTAAATGCTAAGACATCAAGTATGTCAAATGAGTGGATCCTAGATAGCGGCTTTTCAATGCACATGACGGGGGATGAAGAGTTGTTCTCAGACAATCAAAGAATCTATGGCCCCACAGTCATGTTTGGTGACAACAGCAAAGGCAGAGTGATTGGTAGAGGGTGCATAGAGCGAAATGGACTAAGGATTGTCAATGTTGCGTTCGTCTCCAATCTCAAACACAATCTTCTAAGTATTAGCTAGCTATGCAAAAATGGGTACACCGTTTCTTTCGTTAATACTGGTTGCTCTATTGCTGACAATGCTACAGGTGAAGTAAAGCTTAGAGGCATCCGCAAGGGTGGCCTATATATTGTTGATTGGCAAAGTGGCAAGCAACATTCTTGTTTTGTAGCATTGAACAGGGAAGAAACCAATTGGCTATGGCATTAAAGGCTGACTCACCTGAATTTAAAGACCATCAACAACCTAGCCAAGCACAAGCTTGTTGAGGGATTGCCTGCTGAGACTTTCCGAAAGGAAGGTGTGTGAAAAGCTTGCCAGCAAGGGAAGCAGACCAAGGCATCTTTCAGATCAAACCCGGAGAAGGCCACTTCAGAGAGAATCCTAGAGCTTTTGCACATGGATTTATTTGGCCCTGTCACTCCAGCCACTGTAAGTAAAAAGGTTTATACACTTGTGTTTGTTGATGATTTTTCCAGGTATACATGGGTTCGTTTGCTGATAACCAAAGACGAAGTGAAGCTCATCCTACAGGAGCTAATCCTCAAAGATCAGAATAGCAAAGAGGTTACCGTCAAGAGGAATAGATCGGATAATGGGACAGAATTCTGTAATGGGATTTTGATGGATTTTTGCGCCAAAGCTGGTATCGAGCATGAGAAATCCACTGCTAGGACCCCCCAGCAGAATGGTCTAGCAGAGAGAAGGAATAGGACCTTGAAGGAAGCTGCGCGGTCAATGCTAGCCAATTCCGGTCATACTGGAAAATATGGGGGCGAAGCAGTCATGACAGCTTGCTATACACAAAATAGGAGCACAATCAATGGCAGATTCAATAAGACTCCTTATGAAGTGTACAATGGTCGTAAGCCTTCTATTACTCATCTTCGTGCTTTCGGTTCGACATGTTATATTCATTAGAATGGGAAGTCGAAGCTTAACACTTTTTTGCCTAAGTCTGATGAAGGTGTGTTCCTGGGATATGGACACCCATCCTACAAAGGTTATAGAGTGTTAAACAAGACGACTCAAATTGTGGAAATAACATGCAATGTTATTTCTGATGAGTCTACTTTACTGCGCAGAGCTATAAGAGAGAAAAAGGATAGCAATCATGAGGCTAATGATGTCCATGGTCAATCGATCTTGAATTCTTTCAAAAATATGAAGATTGACCTGACTAAGTCTATGAGTGATTGCAATCCAATCCAGACGCACTCAGCAGGTGACCAGACTGCTGACCAGGTCGATGATGCTAATGATCATGCTGAGGCCACACCACCAATTTATCTTAATGATAATTTGGAGGTTATGTGATTGCTTGATGAAGAAGATGAAAATATCTCAGATCCAACAGGAGACGCCGATGGAGGTTTAGGCGTTGCTGAAGACGTTGCCAAAGAGGATGCTACGCATTTGGATGCTGAAGTTCCAGCTGTTGAGGATCCGGTTGCTGAGATTCCTGATGCTGTTGTTCCAAATGTTGAGTTACTCGTTGCTGAACCCCAGATGGATTGTGAAGAGAATGTTGTAGCTAACAACAATCCAGAAGGCGATGCGAGTGCTGAAACCTCAACACCCAACAATCCGAAGCCAAGATGGCTAAGAGATCATCCCTTAGACGCTGTGATTAATGATGTCAAGAATCCAGTCAGGACGAGACAAGGCAATGCTATGTTAGCTTGCTATATTTCGTATGAAGAGCCAACCAAGGTCGAAGATTCTCTACAATGCTCAAATTGGGTGACTGCTATGCAAGAGGAGCTTGCCGAATTCACGCGCAATCATGTTTGGGATTTGGTGGATAGACCCGAACACCAAAGCATCAATGGGACGAAATGGGTTTTCAAGAACAAGAAAGATGAGTCAGGCCATGTCTTCCGAAATAAAGCTCGTCTAGTAGCAAAAGGCTATAGACAATGCGAAGGAATAGATTACAATGAGACGTTTGCTCCGGTCGCTCGATTGGAAGCAATAAGGTTATTCCTTGCATATGCGGAGCATCATGAGTTCTCTGTGATGCAGATGGACGTGAAGAGTGCCTTTCTGAATGGTGAGCTCATGGAAGAGATCTACGTTGAGCAACCACCAGGCTTCAAACAAGGAAATAAAGTTTATAGGCTAAGGAAAGCTTTATATGGTTTGAAGCAGGCACCGAGGGCTTAGTATGGAACATTGTCAAAGTTCTTGCTAGACAATAGTTTCATGAAAGGGAAAATCAATCAGACTCTCTTTCGCATCAAGGATGAAGGAAGTATCCTACTTGTGCAGATATATGTCGATGACATTATCTTCGGCTCGAAGAATCAAAGCTTATGTGATAAATTTTCAGAGCTGATGCAAAGTAATTTCCAAATGAGTATGATGGGAAAGATGTCCTACTTTCTCGGATTATAAATCCAGCAATCAAGTGATGGAATCTTCATTCACCAGATGAAGTACACTCGCAATCTGATTGCTAACTATTGCCCCGAGAAGACGAAAAGCTTAAGGATTCCAATAAGCACAAGCCGCCAGATAAGCCTCGATGAAGGAGGAGAACCTGTGAATCCTACATTATATAGAGGTATCATTGGATCTTTGCTCTACTTAACTGCTAGTAGACCCGATATTTCTTATTCTGTCGGTGTATGCGCGAGATATCAAGCAAATCCGAAGAAGTCACATTTGGATGTTGCTAAGAGGATTATCCGATACCTCAGGTGTACCGAGGGTCTAGGAATTTGGTACCCAAGGAGTGATGGAATAGCTCTCAGTGGATATTCCGATTCAGACTTTGGAGGGTGCAAGATTGATCGGAAGAGCACCAGCGGGACATGTCAATTTCTTGGACATAAGCTGATTAGTTGGTTTAGCAAGAAGTAGCACTCCGTAGCTACGTCTACTACTGAAGCTTAATACGTAGCAGCTGCTAGTTGCTGTGCTCAAGTCTTGTGGATTCGGCAACAATTGCAAGATTATGACATTCCTCCTGAATGTGTGCCGATCTACTGCGACAATAATAGTGCTATGTGCATAACGAAGAACCCCGTTCATCATTCAAGGACAAAGCACATCGATATCCACCACCATTTTATTAGAGATCATCAAGAGAAGAAGGATATTGATGTTCAATACATATGCACTGAAGATCAACTAGCAGATAACTTCACGAAGCCGCTTGCTGAGGCCCGATTCAAAGAGTTATTTCTAAAGTTAGGCCTCATGGAGCTAGAAGATGCTGTGGATGAATGAGATGTTATTCTCATTCTTTCTGGATTTCTTGAATTTTCGGAGATGAAGGAGATAAACGTATCCAAGCTTACGTTTTATGTTGCTGACTATTGTTGCTGAGATATTGCTACTAAGCAATTGGATGCTGAGTCCTAGCTCTCAGCAGATCCTAAGAGGTTTTTCTCACAACAAGTGGTTCAGACGTCTGCTAGAGGGTGAATGCTGAGTCCCAGCTCTTAGCATTTCATCGGAATGTTATGCTATAGTTCTCTAGCAAGTGGTACAGACGGTTGCTGAGAAATGTTTGCTAAGTCCAAGCTCTTAGCAGACAACATGTGAATGCTATGCTACAAGCAAAACAAATGGTGCCAGCAAATGACGCGGTGGATGCTAGATTTTGGATGCTAGATTATGTGGATGTTAGGATCCGGATGCTGAATCCAAGCAGAATATTTGAGTGCTGAGGATTTCCAATACTAGCAGATTGCTGAGTCTAAGCTCTCAGCAGTCTCCGGAAGTCAAAAGCGGGAAGGATTTGAATTTGAAATGGTGTGTCCGACACGCTGCATTTAATGCGTGCAACTGGTTGCATCAAACCAGGAGGCGACACGTCAAAAGCACTCGAGTTCTTTGGGGAGTGGGCTACTATACGAAAGGTCTCGCCGATCCTAAACCATCGATTAAATTTGAAAAGGCGTTTCCCCAGCTGTTGGATCATTACTCAGAAGGTATAAACATCTCACTTCATTCAACATTCAAACCTTCTGAAATCTTTGATATTCAAATCCCTAGCCTTTTATCTCAATTCCCAAGTTCTCTCTGCAAATATTCTCAAATACCTTCAATATGGCTACTAATCCTGAATCTCCCATTCACTCACAACAATCTGACTCCCACACACATACTGATTCATTCGATTCCTCTACGGAATCTAGATTCCCCATTCAATCCCTAAATATTGATGTGACCCTGCATGAGCGGTGGGCACCGAAATATACCGGAATTTTCAAGAAAGAAGATGTTGAAGATAACATTCCATATGGTCAACTGGTGACGCTAGCCAAAAAGAAGGAACAATCCGGCTTATCCAACAACCAGAGGAGGGCGGTGCAAATCATGAAGGACCGCATCTTGTACACTCCTCTCGCCGCTCTTAAATTCCCAGAATAGATCATGGAAGCCTTGGCGAAGGCAAGGGTACTTACCTACCTTTCAGCAGAACCATTGTGGTTCCACCCACACATGGTTTCTGAGTTCTACGCACAAGCTGTAGTGGATGAGGTAACCCAGAAGTCCTTCAAGACTTCGGTTTTTGGCACGATTTTGGAGGTGAATGCTGACATTCTTGTTGCCAAGTTTGAGCTACCCAACAAAGGCGAGCGTATTGCCACATACAAGTTGAATGATCTAGACGAGATGGAGAAGCGATGGAAAGCATGGAAGAAGCCCGAACTGGTGAAGGATCAGAAGGGAAAGCAGATCACCTTTAAGGTTGCCACTCCGATCAACCAATTCAAAGATGAGTACAAAACTCTTGCTGAGCTGGTGATTAAGATGTTCCAGTGTGATGCCGATTCATACTCTGAATTGTCGGCGAAGAAGTATTCGGTCATGATGGCGTTGGTGGATAATGTGGAAGGCAATTGGGCAGAATTTTTTTATGGGCGATGGTAGGAGCACGCCAGGAAGAATCCCAGGATTAAGGAGGATGGTGTATTCACATCAAATGTGAATTTTGGTTTAAAGATTAGCAAGCTTATCGAGATGTTTTTCCACAAGAAGAGGCTTGATCGAGGAGAGAAGCTTCTTCCGACGAATTTCATTCCAATGACAAAGAAGGCACCAACTCCGACCGATCCCACCAGACCGATCATTCTGAAAGGCAAATCCAACATTGATAAGAAGGTTCCTACCTCACCGGAAGAGCCTCATTCGGGTGAGTTAGCATTCCTGATATTGGAGCAGGCGATTGCTATGACTCTAGAGGAGATAGCAGCGGCCAAGAAGGCTGCGGAGACAGAGCAATGCTTTAAGAACCTGGAGGATATCGAGAAGCTTTGAGATCTTCCCATTAAGGAGATCAAGGCGAAGAAGCAAGCAGAACAGCAAGCAACAATTTTGGATCCGATTGCGGTGGCAATACCCAAAAGAAAGAGGTCAGATGTTGCCCCTCCTTAGAAGCCGAAGAGGACACGAAGACGGCTTGTCAACTTTGCTGAGAACGAGAAAGCTGAGAAGGAAGCAGCAGTGAAGGAGGCTGCTGAGAAGAAAGCGTAGGACAAGCAAAGGAGACAGTAAAAGCAAAATGGATTGCCGAGGAGGTTGAATACTTGAAAGCTACTGTCGATGAAGCAGAGGTTGCTGCCCTTGCCGAGGCACAAGCAAAGAAGACAGTAAAAGCCTATGAACTTGCTGAGGATCTGGAAAAGGCATGGAATTCCGAGGAGGTCGAGTGCATAAATGCTGAAAATCTATACCTCGATGAGTAGAGCGAGTGGTTTGAAGCAGAAGCTATGGATATTGAGCCTATCAAGCTATGGATATTGAGCCTATCTCTGAAGTCCATCCATCTACTAGCAGTGGAGAACTAGTCATAACATCATCTGCTATGGATGTTGTTCCAGTAAGTTCTGATGCTTTTCAAATCTATGTTAATTCTGTTGTACAACATGCGATCCAGCATGCTCTTTCCACTTCTATTCCCCATGCTGTAAATGAGAGAGTGGCTCTCCAAACTGCTGATATAAGGAGGGAAGTAGAGGAGATTAGGAGTGAAGTGTCGGATGTAAGAGCAGATGTTGCTTAGGTGAAGCATGATGTATCCGATGTGAAGACCAACATGGAGGTGTTGAAAGATAATGTTGCTGAATCCCAGCAACAGTTGGTGCATGCTGTCAATTCTTTTTCCTCCACCTTTATGGTTGTGCTCAAAGAGGGGGAAGAAAGAAGACTTGCTGAACTAGAGCAGAGGAAAAAGGAAGAAGAAGCACTTGTTGCGGCTGCTGAAGAGCGCAGACTTGCTTTGGAGAATCTGAAGAAGCAAGAGATGGAGCTTAAGATCAAAATGTTGGAGATGGAAAACGAGAAGGTTGCTAAAAAGCTTGAAAGAGAAGTTAAGGAGAGGGAAGCTAGCAAGGCATATCTCGAGAAGTTCATGCAGCTCACAATGAGCAAATTTGACGAATTGGACAAAGGGAAGAAGCCAACTCCTGATTCTTAAATTTCTTATCTTAGCAAACCTTATGTACATTTCTTTTTAATCTTTTCTAGTTTCATTGTACCTGTAATGATCACTCATATGAATGAAATTGGATCAGACTTAGACAATTTCTCATTGTCCACTTCTGATTGTGTCTTAGTTGATATACACTATCTGTGTATTCAACAAAAATGCATGTGGATGCTGAGTATTATTTGTCTTTGGATTGATTGTGAATGGTTGCTGATTTATTTGGGTGCTAGAATTCCTAGCATATTCCTTGCAGCATTTACTTATGTTGTTTAAACGAGAAATACTTCCCAACACTTGTTGAGGGGGAATTTTATTAAAATCAATCCTGCTAGAATTAAGTTGGATAAACTCTGAGTTAGATTTCTAGAATATAGCTCTGATACTTAGAAATTTTCTTGTAAACTCAGACATTTTTCCTCTTAGATTCAGCAAGTGTTAGTAAGCTTTGATCGCTCCAAAAAGGGGGAAATTGTTGGAAATTATTTGTAAATTCCTCCATTAGATCAAAATTGTAAAAGGTATTGTTGAATCAAAGCCTTAGTAGTTTCGTCGATCATTGCTGAATTCTAGCATAGTCTAGCAAATCCTTTGTAATGTCCTGTTTAGGAAAAATATCAAGTTGTAATATATTAGGAAGTGCTTGAGAAGGTTGCTGAAGGATTCAGCAAATGGAACGAAGAAAATCAAATCAAGCAACTTCGGGATGCTAGAAGAGTTCTTAGCAGATGGTACCTGCTAGAGAAATCAACAGACTAGAATGACTGCTAGAGATTTTAGCGGTCAAGTGCTAAGAAGAATGATTGCTAAGGCATTAGCAATCATATGCTAAGAAAGAGACTGCTAATCAGAAGCAAAGAGGATAGAAAAATGCTACATGACTAAACATTTGCTAATGCTCAGCGGATTGCTAAGAGTAGCAATCAGCAGTCAAGAACTAAATGCTGAAATACGTATCTTCTGAAGTAGTCAGTAGGTTGAAGAGTGGATTTCTACAAGAGCGTAGCAATCAAAAGGTTTAGCAGATCGTTCCAGCATTCTCCGAGAATACTAAGTAAGGAAGATATCTAGCAACAATCTCTAATACTACCATTCTGACGAAAGTACAAGGAAAGGACAAAAGCTTCCCCAAAGTAGGTCGGAAAGTACTGTACGATGCTGCAAAGGACGGAAAAAGAAAGAAGCTATTTTGGAGAAGAAGGACCGTTGTGTCTATCGGGTCTTGAGATTCAAAGTTTGAATCTCTAGATATAAAAGATGAAGTCCAAATAGAGAGACGACTACTACTGCTCATTCCGCTCAACGAACACAACTGAAAATCAAGAGATTCCTTTGACAAAGCGAAAAAGGAAAAAGAGAGTAGTCAGTTGAGAGCCCACATTTAAGAAGAATCTTAAAAGCTCTCAACAGCAAGTGTCACTACATTGAATACCTGGCACTGCATTCAATAGATTCCTTGACTTTGCTCAAGAATCTTCAATCATCTGGATAACTTCCAATCATAGGAAGCATCCAGCAGTCACATCTCTGAAAAGAGATTGACTCTCACGGGCAAAACCCCCCGAAACCAGACAAAGTTCAAGAGAGAACTATAAAATCTCCATTACAGCGAATGACAAGTTTTACGAAGGTGCACCCTTGACTTGGCCGGAGCTGTTGACTGTAAGAAGTGAAGTAATGGAGATAGCTTTGTAGTGGCCGGCTCGAAAGTTCACCGCCTGCTACAAGTGTTTGGCGAATCCTTGTATTTCACATATCTTTTTAGTGGAATTCTCACCGATACGGCTAAGGAGTGGACGTAGATCTATTGGATCGAACCACTATAAATATTGTGTGTTCTTTACCATTTTATTGCGTGTTGTATCTGTTCATCGATTTGAAACCTAGCAACCATAGTTGCTAAAGTATTTGCATGTGAGAAACCCTAACTTCTACCTCGAGCTAAGATATTTTTACAAGAACATAAGTGCAAGATAAACTTTAAACTTCCGCTGCATTCGTGTGTGAGTTACTTGTTATTCACCACAACGACTCTGATCTGGGACCAACATATATAGCCAAAAATATTATTGTTACAGGACTGCCCAAAGAAACCTTCAAGAAGAAAGGAATTTGCAGAGCTTGTCAACAAGGGAAACAAGCAAAGGCGTCCTTAAGTCTAATCCAGAGAAGGCCACATCAAACAAAATCTTTGAGCTGCTGCACATGGATCTATTTGGCCATGTATCTCCACCCACTGTAGGTAACAAACGATATACGTTAGTTGTTGTTGATGATTTTTCCAGATATACGTGGGTGAGACTCTTGAAGAGTAAAGATGAAGTCAAGATAGTCCTACTGGAGCTGGTACTTCAAGTACAAAATGATAAACAGCTCACGGTGAAAAGAATAAGGTCCGACAATGGTACCGAATTCTGTAATGGAGCGATAACGAATTTTTGTGCCGATGCTGGGATAGGACACAAAAGTTCCACTGCAAGAATACCTCACCAAAATGGACGAGTAGAACGGAGGAATATGACTCTCAGAGAGGCCGTGCGAACAATGCTTGCCGATACAGATTTGGGACAGAAATATTGGGGAGAAGCCGTGATGAATGTGTGCTATACACAGAACCGAAGTGGATTGAATTTCAGATTCAACAAGACTCCCTATGAAATATATCACGGTCATAAGCCTTCTTAAGCTCATCTACGTGCTTTCGGTTCACCATGTTATATCCATAACAATGGGAAATCAGAGTTAAGTACTTTCTCTCTCCCAAAGCTGATGAAGGAGTGTTCCTAGGATATGGACATCCATCTCACAAGGGGTATAGAGTACTTAATATGACTACAAAACTTGTGGAAATAACATGTAATGTTATTTTTGATGAAGCTACTTTAGTGTGCAGGACTGTGAGAGATCAGAAAGATGTGATTCATAAAACCGATAATGTCGATGGTCAATCAGGCTCGAATACTTCCAAAGCTCAGCCGATTGATCCGACTGGGTCGATGAGTGAATTTTCATTTGCTTTGGAAACCTTGGCTGATCAGCAAGAAGCCGAGTTGGCCGGTGATGCAACTGGTAATGCTGAAGCTATCCTAAATTCTCTCAAGAAACTCATGATTCAACGGGGAACTCAAGAAGAAGAAATCCGTCAACAAAATGAAGATGTTGCTGAGAATCCCCAAGAAGACGAGAGAATTGCTGAAGACAACGTTGTTGAAGTAAACCAGGAACAGACTGCTGAAGACAGGAGTACTACACAAGCAAATTCAGGTTCAACAGATGATACACCAGAAGACAATCTTTCAGCAGAAGTCAACCTAATCAGCGTAGTCGGAAGATTGAGGAACATACAACTTGTTGACGTACCCGTCTCAGAAAGTTAAATTGGAGCATCCAATAGTCAGATCATCACAACCTCACAGCTACAAAGACAAAATTAGCTTCTGAGAGATTATCCTTCAGATGCGATACTAGAAGATCTTGCAGATCCAATCCGGACCAGACATAGCCCCATGCTAGCCAGCTTGATATCTCAAGAAGAACCTACTAAAGTTGTCGGCGTGCTCAAATCAGCTGATTGGATCAACTCAATGCAGGAAGAACTGCCAGAGTACACGCAAAATCACATATAGGAACTCATCGATCGACCGACATATCAATCAGTAATAGGAACCAAATGGGTATTCTAGAACAAACATGATGAAAATGGACTCGTCGTTCGCAACAAAGCAAGACTTGTTGCCAAAGGATATGCGCTGTGCGAAGGAATAAACTTCGAAGAAACATTTGCTCCAGTAACTCTGCTAGAGGCAATCACACTATTTCTAGCATATGCTGCCATTCATGGTTTCACTGTTTTTCAGATGGACGTCATGAGTGCATTCCTGAATGGTGTATTAAAGGAGGTAGTCTACGTGGAGCAACCTCCAGGATTTGAACGCGGAAACAAGGTGTAAAGATTGAGGAAAACTCTCTATGGTCTGAAGCTAACCCTAAGAGCTTGGTACGAGATGTTATCACAGTTTTTGCTGAAGAATGGATTCAGAAAAGGGAAGATCGACAAGACACTCTTTTTCATCAAATATGCTGAAAATATATTACTCGTCCAAATTTATGTGGATGATATCATTTTTGGATATAAGAATCTAACCCTATGTGAAAAATTTGCTCAGCTTATGCAGACTAACTTTCAGATGAGTATGATGTGAAAGATGTTATATTTCCTAGGACTGCATGTTCAGCAATCCAGCGATGGGATCTTCATTCACCAGAAGTATACAAAAGATCTCATCAGCAAATTTTGTCCAGAGAAGACGAAGACACTGCGGATTCCCATGAGTACATCATGCCAAATATCAATGGACGAAGAAGGCGAATCCGTGGATTCCACAACATACAAGGGTATTATTGGTTCTCTACTATATCTAACGGCCAGCAGGCCAGACATTTAGTATGCTGTAGGAGTATGTGCTAGATATCAAGCAAATCCAAAAAAATATGATGTGCACTAAAAACTCGATATAATCCCTAATGCAATGCAAGAATAAAAAAATATCAATCCGAGTACTTCTTTCTTCGCCCACTAGATTATCGGGATTCTATTGCAAAGTCTAATAGCTAGGCAACAAACAATCATTGAGTTTTGTATCTATTCTAGGCAATTGTAAGTAAATCAACTATCTAGTCTATGCTAAAATCAAAACATGAATCATTTGAACATTCATCACTAACACTCTCACTATTCCACACTTTTGAAACTCAAGCATAATCCACAAGGTAATGAAATTCAACAATTAGGAACAAAGGACATTGGTAGAAATCCACATTGAATCAATGAAATTGATTTGAAAGATGCAGACAACATTTAATCCATTCAAAGATGATCAACCTACACAATACTTCCTATCTCCCTTTGCACCAGCAAGATAAGAGTTGATGAAAATTAGATACAAAATAGTTACGTTAAAGCACCTAATTCCACTCCAAAAAGATCGTAAGTTATGGACCCATAGGCAATCTCCGCACAGGGATTGGATCAAAACCTATATGCATCTACACTTATCACAACACCTCAATCCGCGTAATGGCTACAATCTCGGTATCTAACACACACATAGTTGGTTACTACCTACACTATGCGATTTAAGAAAAAACTCAAGTGAGTGCAATCATAGGAATGGAGGTAAACATACAATTCATACTCAATCAATCGATTCAATGTTTCAATCTACTAACATCCAAAGGTATTTAGCTAGACAAACCCTTCACTTGATTCAATTGAAAAGACAAAATGCACAAATCCATTACAAAGATATACAAAAGAGAAATTGTCCCCCAATTGCTTGGATTTGGGGTTGATCTATGCCTTGATCATCTTCAATCTTCTAATTGGCCTTAGATCCTCATTGGATGAGGTTTAGAATGAGTGGGAAGTGGAATCCTAGAGAGTAATCTCTCAATTGTTGCCTAAATCAGAATCTCCCCTTTTGAATTTCGTTCCTAGGATCAACCCATCTGAGACAAGATCGCCCGGAATGGATAAGAACTAAAAAACCGCCAAACCAGCCCGTTCTAGATCTTCTCGTCTGGAACTAGATCGACCAAAATCTGGCTCTGAACAGGCTAGATCGGTCGAGAACTACAGAGATCGGTCGAGATGAGCTGAACAGAGGCAAATCTCGACCGATCTGAAATTGTCTCGGTCGAGCATTGTTATGTATTACTTTTGTAATCCCACTTTAATTTGATGTTTTGATGTGTCAAAACTATATACAAAAATCTAGGCTTTAGAGTATTACCTCATGTAATCCCTGTATAGGATGATCTTGTTGTAATAATCTAGGAAGAAGGATATCATCAAAACTGTGGAACTGTTTTAAAGAAGACATCATTCTGACGAGACAACTATCGAGCATACAAGACGAAGACAAGCAGAGCAGATCAAAGTCACAAAAACTGTGCAGACAGCTTTTCCTGCCGAAGTCTGAATACTCAAAGAAAACTTTTGAGAGGCACTCACAGTTTCTGGTCAAGACAGTTTCGCATCTAAGAATGCGTACGAGGCTAGTGTCGAGCAATCGCAGAAAATCCTTGAAACAGACACTACTCAGTTGCGACTGGTGTGTAACATTGTTTGAACGTCTGACACATCACGTACAAGCTGCTCTGAAAAGTAAGTCGATGCAGCAGAGATATGAGAGGAGAAAGTGACCTTTTACAGAGAAGAATGGACTATGATTGGACATTCTTCTCTATGTTTCTACCGGCTATTTTCTGGGTCTCCACCTATAAAAAGCAAGAACTACAGAGACATAAAAATCTTTGCAAAAATCTTGTGCCAAACCTCTGAACAATCTCGCACATTTGAATCTCCGACACACCAGCTTCTCTATAGAAGTTAAAACTCAAGGCATTAAACACTTTCAAGAGAGAAAGCATTAATATCGTGGTTCATTTATTGAACATGAAACATTCATTGCTTATAGAATATTTCGAGATTCACCGTGTTACCCTGGCTACATGAGGATTAAGTCAGCCGACTTAATCTACCTCTTTGCTGTTCTTATTCTTCGAATAAGAACATAGCAGCCTGCTCTTGCAAAGGAAGAGTAGGTTATTACGGGCAACTGCCAAACTGTTAAAGTTTTGGGAAGAACTCAACCATCCAACCTACCAAAGGAGGAAAAGGGAGGTTTTTCCTCTGTCCAACTTCGAGCCGGTCCACAGAGAAGACGTAGAGCCTTTGACGGACTGAAGAAGGAGTGAAGTACAGCTACCTGGGCGAGTGATCCTTTGTGCTGTGGACGGAGGTCTCTATAGCAACTGGCTATAGATTGTGAGGAGTGTATTTTCATTACTTAGTGAATTATCGGATCTGTATCTTGAAACCTTCAACACTTGTCTCATAAGTGTTGAAGTGCATAAACTGTTAACTGCTGGCTAACGTGTATAGAATTGCTAAAACTGCTAAGTAAAACTATGTCAATAGTTAGCTGAACTGTCTAAGTTAGAGTGCGAATTGACAAATTTTATACTTCTGCTGCATATTATACGTACTCTGATCTAGGACCAACAAGTGGTATCAGCACAGGTCGGTCTTTCTAAACTGTCATGTTTTGAGTCGCTTAAGACCGAATCCGTAGTTCCTTACACTCTAACTGTTTGTTGAAGTGTGGTTAGCGAGTAGATAATCTACAGTTAATGATGAGGGATCCAAGCCTTCCCAAATACAACCCAGAGAAGTTTGAAGTATGGAAGAAGAGATGTCTCATTCTATTAAGAGCTCAACATCCAGAGATGGATGAGGTTCTAAACAATGGACCTCTAAAAATCCAGATTTCGAAGGTCACCCTCGCCGTAGGAGATACTCTAGGTGGTATCGAAATGGTAGCCAAACCTATGGAGGACTGGACACATGAGGACAGGAAATGCCACCAGATTGATCACATTGTGCAGGAAATGATCATACAATCCCTCCTAGACTCTCTCGTAGATGCAGCCGTGGAGCACAACACAGCCAAAGGACTCTGGGACTGGATCAACAACCTCACAAAAGAAACAAAGGCGATGAAGTGCAACAAGAAGCAGGTTGTTGTGGAAAAATATGAATCTTTCCAGATGCTACCTAGTGAAACAATAAAGTCGATGGTTGCAAGGTTCAACACCATCACCAGCGAGATGAAAAGTCTTGGTAAAGATGAAGAAGTGGCTGATATGAATGTCAAAATTCTATCAAGACTGTCGAAGGAGGATTGGTTTGTCAAAACCACCAGTTTGAAGACCATGGATCTCTCCAAAATGACCACAAAAGATTTGTTTGCCGAACTTCAAGCCCATGAATGGGACATCCAGATGGCAAACAGGAATGAAGTTGCTCGAACCCCAAATTCAGCAGCTGATGCTGATGCAGCCTTCTTTTAAAGAGAGATTTTCAAAGGCGCTAAAAAAGGCCAGTTTACTTCGAGAAAATTGTCTATCAATCACGAGTGAAGGACGCCTCCAACGTAGTTCAGAAGACAGAAACTGAACTATCAGATGCCAAACTGGAGGAACAGTTGAGGAACCTGACCGCACTCCTTGTGAAAGCAAAAGGCAAAGAGAAGGAAGCTCAATCTAGTGAGCAAAGGTTCATCAAGAGAGAACTACATACATGCTACGAGTGCAACTCTCCTGACCACTTGAAGTATGAATGCCCTCAAGTCTCTCAGGAGGAGAGAGACAAATTGAAGAAGTTGTTCGAGAGGAGAGCATCCAAAGCTGTCGCCCAAGCAATGCTCACCAGAACTGACATGCCTAACGTACCAGACCATGACGATGGCTATTACACGTCTGATGATGAGAAGGATGAGGAAGAATTTCTTGCTTTCATGGCAGCCATAGATGGAGACGTTACCGATGAAGAAGAAAGCGCTTCAAATCACGGAATCCTGGTAACAACTAATCTGCCTTCAGCTAGTGTTTCTTTGTGCTTTGGTACAAACTCTGAAACATGTCACTCAAGCTCAGAGGATATCTCACTTGAGAAAATTATTAAAGAATTTGAAAATTTTCATGAAATTAAGGACACACTAATTAGTGAAAATGCCTCACTGAAATCAGAAATTTCACTTTTGACAAATGAAGTAGAAAGAACTAGGCCACTTAGTGAGGAATTAAATTATTTAAGAGAAGAACACGTTAAATTGTTCAAAGATTTTGAAAACGTATCAAAAGAACGTGATTCCTTAAAGAAACTCGAGTATGCTAAATGTAATTGTTCTTTTAAAAGAAGCTCGAAAACATTGAGTGAGATTCTAAGTGTTCAGAGATCTCCATCCGATAAATTTGGACTTGGATTTATGGAATACCATAAAGAGGAAATCTTGAACAATCATAATCCCACCTTAGGAACTGAGGATACTCATTTAGGCTTTTTCAAAGCAAGACTCAGTTCAGGTCCTATGTTGGAAAAGAGAAAGGTAATTTCCAAGAAGCCAGTTAATCAGAATGTCAAGACCAAATCCTGGTAAAAAACTGAACTGGCATCTCAACAGAATGCTAACACAGTTAGAAAACTTGATAAGCAAACTATTGACAGGAAAACTGACATTCCCTCAAAACTGGATAAGCAAAATGTTTCCTATGCAAGGAATCCAGTTTTACCAACAAGAACGACTAAGCAACATGTATATGTTGCAAGGAAGTCGGTTTGATAATCGGAAACTAATCCGAGAAGCTATGATAGAATTGCTGTTCATCATACTTACCATCTGAATAGGGGGAACATCTATTCGAGGCCAGAGTCTAGAAAATTTTATACTCAAAAGACTGTGATGGCTACACACCCGAGAAAAGTTTCTCGAAACTCTTTCCAAAATAGTCACTTCAGAAAGAGTTCACAGATCACACCCCTAAATAGCATGCATTCACACAACACACACATCTTTAGAAGAAAGGCTAATCGTAATCAGAATGGTGATTTAGTTTCACACACTGTGAGAGTGAAACAAGTGTGGATACCAAAAGGTTGGATCCACATAACTAACCTTGTAGTACCCGAAAGGATACGGGGACCTAAATAATTTCTTCTATGTTACAGGGTACGAGTCCGCTAAAGAAGTAAAAAACCTGGATATTAGATAGCGGCTGCTCGGCTCACATGATAGGAGAAAAAGGATTGATCAAGGATCTAGAAAGGTACGAAGGAATATCAGTCAGCTTCGGAAACAAGGCCACGGGTCAAGTGATTGGAAAAGGATACGTGGAGCACAATGGAATTATAATACGTGGCTACATTGTCAGATTTGAAAAATCAGAATATTAAATAATAGGCAAAGAGTCACACAAGATTATAATCAGAGGAATCAGAAGAGGAGGTCTATATAATATATATTGGTCCAGTCGAGTAAGAGGGACATGCCTCATAGCAATCAATTCCTCAGAAGCCATAAATTGGCTGTGGCACAAGAGACTCTATCATCTGAACTTCAACTCGATCCGACATCTTGCGAACCATAAACTAGTTGAAGGACTGCCACAGAAGAAGTTCCAGAAGGAAGGAGTATGTAAAGCTTCCCAGTTCGGGAAACAGACAAAAGATACCTTCAAGATCAAGCCAGTCACAACGAGCACAAAGAGGATCTTGGATCTGCTCCACATGGATTTGTTTTGTCCAGTCACCCCAACCACAATTGGAAAACAAAGATATACATTAGTAGTTGTTGATGACTACTCAAGATATACATGGGTGGTGCTGCTCAAATCCAAGGATGAGGTCAAAATCCATCTACCAGAACTGTTCAACCGTCTTCAGAATGAAAAAGGATTAAAAGTGAAGAGGATAAGATCGGACAATGGAACTGAATTCTGGAATGGACCTCTAATGGACTTCTGCGCTGATATAGGAATTGGTCATGAGAAGTCTGCACCAAGAACTCCTCAGCAGAATGGTCTCGCTGAGCGAAGGAACAGGACTCTCAAAGAAGCAGTGAGAACCATGATGGCTGAAACTGACATTGGAAAGGGATTCTGGGGAGAAGCCTTGATGACAGCCTGCTACACACAAAACAGAAGTGCATTCAACACGCGGCTTCACAAGACCCCCTACGAGATCTACAATGGTCGTGAGCCCTCTATCGCTCATCTTTGTGCTTTCGATTCTCCATGTTATATTCACAATAATGGGAAGTTTAAGTTGAGTACCTTCAGCCCTAAGGCTGATGAAGGTGTGTTCCTTGGATATGGACACCTTTCATATAAGGGATATAGGGTATTCAACAAGACAACCCAGCTTGTGGAGATAACATGTCATGTTGTTTTTGATGAAGCTACTCTAGTGTGCAGGACACTCCAAGAACTGAGTCTGGGAAATCATGAGATCGATGATGTCAATGAGGAACCTAAAAGTGATCTTGATCATAATCAGAACGTTCCTCCGACTAGATCTATGAGTGATATCTCTGAGACTCCGGTTTCCTCGGCTGAACTCCAAACAGTCGAGAGGGCCGATGATGCAAATGTCATCTTTGAGGCCTTAAGGAACACATACATAGATGATTCAGGTGAAAAAAGCCTCCTGAAGAATAGAATGCCGTTCTGGAAACAGAGCAAGCTGATCCCAAGGAAGTAAACCTTGAGGACACCAAGGAATCAAACTCCGCCGAAGAGCCAATTGCTGTTCAGAATTCAGAAGCAGACCAGAACGCAGTTCCAAAACAAGGAGATGAAGGAGCCTCTGAAGAAAAGTAGGAAATAGATCCAGAATATGATGTTGAACCATTTCAAGAGGAACATCCTACATTTTCTGATGATCCAGCTGCCCGTGCTGAAGCTGCACAAGTAAAGAAGCCTAGTTGGTTAAGAGATCATCCCAAGGAAGCCATCCTTGATTATGATTGAAATCCTGTTCTAACCAGACATGATACAACATTGATGTCTTGCTTCTTATCTAAGATCGAATTAGTGAAGATCACAGAGGCTCTTCAATCTACAGACTGGATAAAGGCAATGCAGGAGGAACTAAATGAGTTCGCTCGAAACAATGTGTGGTATCGTGTGGATCGACCTACACATTAGCCTGTGATTGGTACCAAGTGGGTCTTTAAGAATAAAAGAGATGAGACCGGTACCATTGTTCGAAATAAGGCAAGATTGGTTGCAAAAGGTTACGCTCAATGTGAAGGGATAGACTTCGATGAGATGTTTGCCCCAGTAGCTAGACTGGAAGCAATTCAACTATTCCTAGCGTATGCAGCCTATCATAACTTCAAAGTTCTTCAGATGGATGTGAAGAGTGCCTTCCTCAATGGCAAATTAAAGGAAGAGGTCTGCGCCGAACAACCCCCAGGTTTCAAGCAAGGAAATCAAGTCTACAAGCTAAGAAAAGCTTTATATGGACTAAAGCAAGCACCTAGAGCATGGTATGAAACTCTCTCACAGTTTCTGCTTAAAAGTGGATTTGAGAAAGGTGTCATAGATCGAACACTATTCAAGATAAAGGATGGAGAGTACATCCTACTTGTTTTGGTCTATGTAGACGACATCATCTTCGGAAGTAAAAATACCAAGTTATGTGAGAAGTTTGCCCAGCTAATGCAGAACAAATTTCAGATGAGCATGATGGGCAAGATGACATACTTTCTTGATTTGCAAATTGATCAGTTTGACGAAGGAATATTCATAAGTCAGAAGAAGTATAGTCAAGACCTGATCAACAAATTTTGTCCAGAGAAAACAAAATCACTAAGGATCCCTATGAGCACCAGTTCTCAGATCACTCTCGATGAAGACGGAGAACCTGTCAACCCGACAGCTTATAGAGGAATAATTGGATTCTTTACTGTATCTAACTGCTAGCCGACCAGACATATCTTATGCCCTGGGAGCATTTTCAAGGTTCCAGGCGAATCCAAAGAAGTATCACATGGAAGCGACAAAGAGAGTTGTAAGATGCCTCAAAAGTACAGAGTCTCTAGGTATCTGGTATCCCAAAATTGATGGAATCATGTTGAATGGATTATCTGATTCAGATTTTGGAGGCTGCAAAATCGACAGAAAGAGGATAAGTGGAACCTGCCAATTTTTAGGACATAAACTGATTAGTTGTTTGATACGTGCGTAAAATGACCCATATTTCGATGTGTGCGCATGCTTGTTTGAGGCTATTTTACTCCCGTATCATATGTTTTTGTCGTATTTTGGTTGTGGTTTCGTGTTTTTGTGTTTTGGATGTTGTAGGATAGGTTTTGGGCATAAACGAGCATTTTTGGTGGAGTTTTGGAGGAAAATCGCACGTGTTTGGAGTTTGGAGAGCTCGAGCGGCCGAGCGGGTGTAGGACCGGCTGAGCGGGGCATTCAGAGGGCTCGACCGGCCGAGCAGGTGCAGGACCGGCCGAGCGAAGGCGCAGAAGTTGTTAAGAGGGCTCGACCGGTCGAGCGGGTGCAGGATCGGCCGAGCTAAGCTGTCAGAGAGCAGGCTCGGCCGAGCCATCTTCGACCGGCCGAGCCTGGGTGGTTTTGTCCTGAATTATGGCAGTTTCTAACTTCGACCGGGCGAACCATACTTTGATCGGGCGATCCGAGGCCCTGTTTGCTTGCCTATAAAAGGGGAGAAGGC
>JAPKLW010000144.1:591491-652075 GCA_026898455.1 Plectranthus barbatus
ATTTTAGTTCCAATCCATGTGCGGTGCTAGGTCGTAGGGCAATAATTGACGAACCATTTGGAGTGGTCTAGGGCTTAATAACGTGATGGTTTGCAAGTCTTAGATCATCAACCGTTAGCTCGCCGTGACAAGGGGTTAACGAGTGTAGGGTCGATTGCTCAATCTCCTAGGAATTAAAATGTGTTTACATCAATGATTAACCTAATTTGATTGCATCTACACTCATCTCAACATCCTATCTTCCTAATTTGAGTATTTGATTGTCTTGGTTTACCGATTGGGGAAAGTATTGATCAATTGATGATTGTTTGTTTAATTCAATGTTTGTCATATATTGTTAGCATAGGTTTAAATTGAATGCTTAGATTGTTAGGAACTACTCAACGATTGTATCATGCCTAGCTATAGGATTTTGCTTTAGTATCTCGGTATTCTAGCGGGCGAAGCGGGGAAGGACCTGGATTTGACAAATATTATTCTTGGGTAGTTAGAAGTTTAATTTGATTGAACTTTTAGCCACATCATTGTTTCAGCAAGAAACAACATTCAGTGGCTACATCAACCACAGAGGCAGAATATGTAGCATAAACCAACTGTTGTGCTCAAATGCTGTGGATAAAGCAACAACTTAAAGACTTTGGAATAGATACAGGATGTGTTCCAGTTCTACATTACAGGACAAAGCACATCGATATTCTTCACCATTTCATCCGAGACCATGTGGAGAAGGAAGATGTCTCGGTGGAATACATTAGAACTGAAGATCAACTAGCGGATATATTCACCAAACCGCTACATGAGGCTCGTTTCAAAGAGCTATGCATCAAACTAGGTCTTTTAGAGTTTGATGAAGTCTCAAGAGAAGGAGACGATAAGTAATCGGTGCAACAACTGTTAATTGTACCTGATTAATATGATGATTAAGTCAATTATAGTTTGTTAAATGTTTGCAGTTTGCAGAAGACAAAGAAAATAAGAATTCTCTGGTCAAGCTTGTAAACAAAGACAAATACAAGAAGAGATTTCATTCAAATAATTAAAGTAGATTCAATTGGAGAAAAGAAATATAGCAACTATAAAACACAATCCTAGCAGTTCACCAACCGCACATTTATGTATGAGGCTGACGTCTTGAAGGAAAGAAGTCAGCATTACAAATAGTAGACCAGCGGTGGACAAGACCGGGTATCTCCTATTCAAGAAGCACGCTCAGCTGCATTCCATACGGGACAGGGATAATAGGGAGATATTCAAGGGAGAACTTCACTCGATCAAACACAAAAGCTGCCCAATCCACTTCCTCCTCATCCACATAGGCCATCATAGCCTTCCATACTGGCGGTGAAAAATATGTGTAGTCCAAAAGGATTACCAACAACCAAATGGTTAACAAAATCGTAAGTTAGACGATAACGAGGGGCCATCAATCTAGATGAAACTGTTGGATGGAAACTGGCCTCCTTCTCTCCAACCTTGCCATGAGGACCATTCAGGCGAAATCTCATCACTACGATAAAACATGACCGATGTTTCACCTCGTGGTAGTTCGAAACTAGAATAGAACGTCTCCACAGACCAACAAATCTGACGACCACACAAGGTGCCACATATTTCCTCATCATCTGAAACATGACAAGTTTCAACAAAGATTTCCAGAGCATCCTTCTGGAAGGTAAAAGGTCTCTTAGATACAAAGGTATCCAGAGAATTAACCCTCAGGCCTCTCTTTACAGGATCTGAGATCCATGGGCTTCCCCAGTTATGACTTATCAAGCTACCCTCGTTGAAGATCCTATTTCGCTCGATGATAATTTCGTCTAAAGAAGACATGATGCTATGAAGGAAGAAATATCTTATTTGTCGAAGATATGGAAATATTGGCCTAGGAGAATGATCAAATACTTAAGGGAGTATTTATGGAGGAGAAATTGCGTACTGATTCGAAAAGATATTTATCAAACTACGTGAAAGATATGACGTTCCAAATAAGGACACAACGCTACAGGAGTCAGATTCAGAATCTGAGAAGTCGATGTAATTATCTTAAAAGGCAATGCTAACTAATCCAGACGATTCGAGAAGTACGAAGGCTCAGCTAAAAGCAGATACGCTTATAGAATGGAAGATACAACAAATCATATGTGAACTATTCATTAAAAGTCAAAATGATTACATAGTTCACAGTAAGGAGTTAAGCAAAACAAAGAGACTACATCAGTTTTTTTTTTCATCAATCAGTCTATCAGCAAAAACTAGGAGCTAGAGATGTTAGCAGTAAAAGCTGTAGGAGGGCGATCAGCGTAGTTGCACAGGGTAATAGTCAGTTGGCCTCAGCCGTGAACCTGATGTACCCTCAGCAAGGAAAGGGATCCGCCTCTCTAGGAGCCAACTCAGCTGCATGCCTTAAGGAATGGGCTCATTCAGCAAATCCTGCATAGCCATCTTCAGACGGTCGAAGATGAAAGAAGCCCAGTCGACCTCAGCCTGATCCTCGAAAGCCATCATTGCTCTCCAAACATGTGGAATCTTCTGCAGCAGAGGATTACAGAGTACCAGCTGGTTAATGATGTCAAAAGACACTTGCTGTTGAGGCTGAAGATATGCACATGGAGCTGTTGGATCAAAAGGGTTGTTGTTACCTCTCCACTCCCATCATGACGACCATTCAGGAGCCGTCTCATCTACTCGATAATGCAAAATCGACATCCCTTGATGCAACAGCTGAAACTCCCGAGAAAAGAAGTCTGCGGACAAGGTGAACTCCACTCCGCTGAGACTGAAGGCGATCTCATCCTCAGAGACGGTAGAACCATAAATTATCACCTTAAGAAGATCCTGCTGAAAAGCAACCGGTCGCACTGTCAAGAAGCGATCCAGGCAATTAATCTCCAAAAGGTTGGTAGTACAATAATACACATTCTCTGGTAAACTCCAGTACTCGGCATACAACCGTCGATGATGAAAGATCTTGTTCCGGTTGATAGTAATCCTATCCATCTCCTCTGCAATGTTCACCGGTTCAGCCATTTCAAAGAAAGGATATGGTTAAGTGAAAGGAAGGAGAGGAGTTGCTGCTTCTATATTTGTTACCTCGTCAAGGGAGCATTTTTAGGGAGACATGAATCCATTAAAGCACTACCACATCCTCACAAAGGCAGGAAATGACCAATCAGGTCGATGGCAAAAGGAATGAGTGGCGATTTAATACTCAATCACCTTTTCATGTCAATAGCTATTTCAAGATAGCCGATAGGTCAGATGCCTACGATATCAGGGTCCATACATAGACTAAATGACTCCAAATATTCAGATGTTATTATGGACTGCGTCGATAAAACTTAGGAACTGATTGGACAATGCGAGAAGAAAATTGTCAAGATCATCTTGCCATATGTTAAAGGGAGAGACTGTGTCTTCATTCCAAGGAGTAGCAGCTCAGTTTCTCTCTATGAGATAACAGTTGGATCATCTCATACCTTCTAAACGAAGCTTAAAGAGAGAGAAAACTTGCCAAAGCAAGGCGCATCATCGTTTACGTGAAGATCTCGGCGGCACGTCGCATTAAATGCGGAGCAGCACGATGGCATACTACTCGGAGCCACATCAATCCTTCCTTACGCTATTAAACGGCGTGCCAGATGACACAAACAGGCACTGAGGTCAACATTAATCACAGTCGTTCAACACCAAAAAGGATTTTAAATCTCAGCCTACAATTTTTGCCAAAATCGATCTCTAAAACCCTTAAACCCATTCTATCATCGTCTTATTCACTCCACTCCCTGCATGTCAATCAATCAAACCATCAAAAATCCCAAACTGAGAACTTCTCAAATCAACCACTTTCCATCTCTAGTTCATGCCAAAAGGGAGAAACCAAATCATGGATACCAGCACCTCTGATAATCCAGAAAAGCTTGTCGTCACTGAGGAGACTTCTGAGGACGAACTATTTGATATAGTTGACAAATCCAGCACTGCTGATCGACAACTTCTGATATCTCAAGTTGTGAAGGAGAAAATTTTAAATTAGAAGAATTTCCCCTCGATCACCGCAGATGAGGCAATTGCTCAAGAAATTGCTGGAAAGCTACTCAGAGAGAACTTGACAAAGTTCCTAACTGCATGACCTCGAAGGTTCAATCCGAATCAGGTCATTGAATTCTACAAAAGTGCTACCTTCGATGATAAGGATGAGACCATCTTGACTACGGTTGAAGCGAAGAAGATAAAAGACGATCATGAGCTTATTGCTCAATATCTACATCAACCGAAGAAAGGGGCTCATATCGCCAGTTACCTTCACAACAATAAAGAAGAATTAATGGCTCACTGGCTAAAATGGAAGAAGCCCGAGCTGCCCGATAAGTTCAAAGCTTCTACCAAAGTGTCCGAACTGAATCCATTTTCCAAAACACTCAGTGAGATCTGATAAGTTAGGATTTTTACCAACTTATCTGGTTGTTCTTTGACTAATTGTGTGATGTTCAGATTGTTTTTAGTGTCTTTTTCATGCATGGATTGGCTTTTGTGCTCGTAATGTCGTGTTTGATGAATCATGCAGGTTTTTAGTCGAAAACAGAGAAGAGTAGGATTTCCAGTTCCAGGCCCACGTTGATCGACGCCAGGGCACATCGATCGACGAGGAAAATGGAGTGGAGCGATCAATGAAGGAGAAGGAGAGATCGACGAAGGCAGCAAAGCTCACGTCGATCGACGCCATTTCACGTCGATCGACGAGGGTGTTTCATCAGCGTCGATCGATGCCATTCTCCCACGATCAACGCGACTGTGGGAATTCCTAATCTGAGTCTGATTTGAAGATAAATACATATATAATCTTAGATATTGTTTGATACATCTTTCAATATTATAAATAGCCATGTAAAATTCGTTTTTTAAGGGTGGAAATCAGTAGAGCAATTAAGAGATTTTAGTATTGAAGATTTTTAGAGATTTCCAAGGTTTTCTAGAGTTTATGTATGAAGACAGAGTTTTGTGGGAAGACATTCAAACCCAAGTTTTTATGCAAATCAGGTTTTATTTTTCTATGATGAATATTACTCTGAATATGTGTAACTAATCTCTTCCTCAGATTCTAGGGTTTCGAACTATCATTGTATGCATGTTTTGATTAATTGAATTATTTTCCCTTTCCCTTCGTAGTTTGTGAAATCTGTGTTTATTCATAATCTTAAGTTTGCTGGCCACATCTTAGGATTAATTAGTTGATTACTTGACGCGTAACTGTAATAGTTTTCAATGGAAAGATTTTCACAATATAATTTGATTTCTTGTCGTAACTGAACGAGATTGATTTTAGGGATAAATCTGTAGATCTTTGGAGTTAGTTAATTTATCTTGAGACCGAGTGCAGATAGGTAATTAATTAATCTACTTTATGAATTGTCCAACAAAGAAGTTCATAATACCTTTCTGATGTTTCACTACGAAGAGGAATTAAATTGGGAAATAATCAATTCATCATCTATGTCATACTTGATAGGTAGATATCCCTGGAATCTGTACTTCTCATAATCGTTTTCATCCAAAGTATTTTAAATTCCTATTTACTTTTTATTCGCAAGTATTACGATTTTCAAAACAACCAAAACCCAACAATTTGATTCTCCTAACCAGTATTTTGAGAACTTCTGATTTAGTACTTAAGGTTTTTCATTACTTCATTCCTTGTGGGATCCATAATTTTCATTTACCGCTATATTATTAGCTTTGCTAAGTTGCTTGTGGTGAATTTGTAGCTTGGATTTCATTGAATTTGACACACGCTAGTTTGGGGGATAATTCAAATTGGGGGATGATTTTCTTGTCTTGCTATTTTCATGGAGAACTCTTTCAATTTTTGAGAAAATATGCTAGGATGAAGTTTGAATTGCATGAATGTCAAACCAATTTCGCTTGGTAGATGCATTTTGTGGATTATTGCACATTTTGTCATATTAATGTTTAGGAATTTTTGTGAAGTTATTTGTTGAGCTCTGACATTTTTCCTACTACCCTTGCAGTACATTATGGATTTCCGTCCTACCTTCGCCAACCGAGCTTACGAGAAACACTTCAGAAAATTCTCAAGCTCTGAGTTCACTATCTGGCAGACACTTTACCCATGTCCCAAGATAATGGATAGGCTGGGAATTCGAGCTGACGTGGAGGCTCTTTTGGAGAGAGTAGATTGGAGTGCTTGGATGACAGCACGGTGGCCGACATACCCGTCGCTCGTCCTGAAGTTTCTTGCCTCACTCCATGTCTTTGAGGTCCAGCCGGAGTCGGAGCCTACCACCATCGCCTTTCAGCTCCTGAATGAACATTACGAGATACCGAGGGATGTGCTTGAAGAGATTTGGGGAGTCCGAAAAGGGGGCAATGGTTTCCTTCCCCCGAGTTTTCACATCGCCTGATTCTGGATCCAGATTGCGGCTAAAGCAAAAGAGGATTTGAGGGAGTTTGACTCGGGGAATTTGAAGGCATCCTCCATTGACAACCCGGTCTTCCGCTACATTCAAAGATACAAGGGGTGTCCATCACAGGCCGGCACGAAAGCGCCAAGGCAAGAGTGAGAGAGTTGTATGCCATCTACTGCATGCTGACGAAGGAAGAGTTGAGCTTTGCAGCATTGGTCATGGACCACTAGCAGCATCAAATCGAAGCCAGCAAATGCAACATTTGGAATGGGGGTTTGATCACCCCGATTGCGGAGTATGTGGGTATTGACTTGACCTAGATTGAGGCACTCGAGGACGACAGCCGAGGACTTGGCACCGGGATGCTGGTCAAGATGTTGATGCTTTCGCCCCGGGAGTCAGGGTGGTCTCTACGGATGTCCAATGGGGACAGGTTTCCACTCCCACAAAAGGAGCTCACGCGCGTCACAGATTATGACTTTCGTGATAACTGGTTGATGAGCACACCCACCCACTTGCGACTCATGGTCGGATCACGTGGAGGACCCGACACCTCCAGAATTTGCCACCGACCGCTGACTCAGCTGGATCAGCGACCGCCGCAGACCCCCCAGCAGAGTATGAGGAGGAGCACGAGGATGAGGAGCGCGATGGAGGTGGAGAGGAGATTCCGGATCGGACCGGTGGACCATCGTTCAGCCACTTCACGGGAGAGTATTCATCTTCTGGGGTGGATCTGGTGATGATCTATTAGTTCATGCAGCAGCAGGCTGTTTTGCATTCGGAGGAGCACACCAGAAAGGTAGAGTTTCCCCAGCACGTGAACACGCGGCTCAACAGCCTCGACATGCAGATGCAGCGTCTCCTCCTGAACACCCAGCCTGACTCTGTCTATGTCCGCCGCCAGAGAGAGCGCCAGGACCGCCGACGCAGACTTCCAGTGTGGCCTTCTCCCGATGTAGAGATGGAGGATCCTCCGGAGGAGGATTGAGGTACCTTTTTCTTTTTCCTATCTAACTTTCAAACTTGTCCACTCCTTCAGGTGAAACAAGTTTGGGGGGATGAGGATCGGAAAAGGGAAACATTTATTTGTGTTTATTTATTTACCGCTTTATTTTAGTTTTGATTTTTTTTTTCTTTTGTTTTTCGTTTTTGTTTTTTCTGAACCATCACCATCCTTGTTCTTTTGCTTCATTGTGAACAATTGCTCTCTGCAAGGCTTTTCACTCAAAATTAGTATTTTTGAACTCTTGATTTGTGGTACTTGTTCTGAATTGAATAAGTTTTGAACTCTTGATTTATGGTACTTGTTCTGAGTTGAATAGTCTTGAGTATTGTTTTAGGAGCTTTTGAACATAGGACAGTCGGAACTACTTTTGATTATGTTGGTGTTGAGAATGATGACTTGTCTTTCCTTGAATAAGAATTGTTGGTTGATAATCGAGATAATTGCTAAATAAGAATGATAATCTATGTCATAGAGTAGCCGATGATAGGAGCTGTGTTGCTTGATAAGTTGATCTTTGAAATATAATTTTTTGCATGATAACTGTTCGAAATTGGGTAATTATTGAGGAGTGACGAAATTTTCTACCCTGTGAGAAATTTGAGCCATCTTTTCGTTTGATGAGTGACAAGGTTATTAGACTTACTTCCTAGAATTTGACGAATTTCTCTCTTGAGGTTGCATTAAGTGTGGTAATAGGGTGAAAATGATTTTAGACATGTTCTTTCGTAGCGCGTCTCCCATACACTAACCTTTAATTTCCACTTGTAGCCCCTTTTAGCCTTGAATAAATTTTTTTCTTTGATAAGGAGGGTTGATGAATAAGAGATTGTGAATTATTGGATGGTGTGAATTGTGGGATTGTGATGTGAGGCTGTGTGCAAAAATAGGGGTTCCTATGGGGAAATTAGGAGAAAAAAGTGAACATTGGTGAAAAAGAATGAAAAGAGAAGAGAAAAATGAGAAGAAAAATTCATATGTTATAGTTCACAAGAGTAAAAATAAAGTTTAGGACCCTGAAAATTACAAAAGAGAAGGAACAAGATTGTGCATGAAAAGAAAAAAAAATTATGTGGCTATGATATGCTAAGGCCATGAGTTCAATTGCAATATTCTAAGTCGCTTAGCCAAAAATATCCCACCTTTTAGGTAAGCCACATTACAACCAAATAAAGACCTTTCTGAATCCCTGAAAAGCCACACTAACAAGCAATTTAGAGATGAGAAATTTGTCAAACCTATGGTGAGGTAAAATTAAACTTTGAATGAGTGAATTTCAAGCCCTTTACTTGATTGAGCGATGAGTGCAAACACTGCCCTGTGAGGTTCCTCCTCAATAATTTAACAATGGGAATTTGTTTGAATTGCATGATTTGTATGAATGACTGACACTTAGATTGCAAAAGAAGCTTGTGAGGCATTGCACACTTGTATATGCATATGAATCAATTTCTATTCGGTGTATTGATCGAGGACAATCAATGGTATAAGTTTGGGGGAGTTGGTAAGTTAGGATTTTTACCAACTTATCTTGTTGTTCTTTGACTAATTGTGTGATGTTCAGATTGTTTTTAGTGTCTTTGTCATGCATGGATTGGCTTTTGTGCTCGTAATGTCGTGTTTGATGAATCATGCATGTTTTTAGTCGAAAATAGAGAAGAGTCGGATTTCCAGTTCCAGGTCCACGTCGATCGACGCCAGGGCACGTCGATCCACAAGGAAAATGGAGTGAAGCAATCGACAAAGGAGAAGGAGAGATCGACGAAGGCAGCAAATCTCACATCGATCGACACCATTTCACGTCGATTGACGAGGGTGTTTCATCAGCGTCGATCGACGCCATTCTCCCACGATCGACGCGACTGCGGGAATTCCTATTCTGAGTCTGATTTGAAGATAATGACATATCTAATCCTAGATATTGTTTGATACATCTTTCATTATTATAAATAGCCATTTAAAATTTGTTTTTTTTAGGGTGGAAATCAGTAGAGCAATTAAGAGATTTTAGTATTGAATATTTTTAGAGATTTCCAAGGTTTTCTAGAGTTTATGTTTGAAGACAGAGTTTTGTGGGAAGACATTTTGACCCTAGTTTTTATGCAAATTAGGTTTTATTTTTCTATGATAAATATTACTCTGAATATGTGTAACTAATCTCTTCCTCAGATTCTAGGGTTTCGAACTATCAATGTATGCATGTTTTGATTAATTGAATTATTTTCCCTTTCCATTTGTAGTTTATGAAATCTGTGTTTATTCATAATCTTGAGTTTGCTAGCCACATCTTAGGATTAATTAGTTGATTACTTGAGACGTAACTGTAATAGTTTTCAATGGAAAGAGATTTTCACAATATAATTTTATTTCTTGTCGTAACTGAAGGAGATTGATTGTAGGGATAAATCTATAGATCTTTGGAGTTAGTTAATTTATCTTGAGACCGAGTGCAGATAGGTAATTAATTAATCTACTTTATTAATTGTCCAACAAAGAAGTTCATAATACCTTTCTGATGTTTCACTACGAAGAGGAATTAAATTGGGAAATAATCAATTCATCATCGATGTCATACTTGATAGTTAGATATCCCTGGAATCTGTACTTCTCATAATCATTTTTATCCAAAGTATTTTAAATTCCTGTTTACTTTTTATTCGCAAGTATTACGATTTTCAAAACAACCAAAACCCAACAATTTGATTCTCCTAACCAGTATTTTGAGAATTTCTGATTTAGTACTTAAGGTTTTTCATTACTTCATTCCCTGTGGGATCGATAATTTTCATTTGCCGCTATATTATTAGCTTTGCTAAGTCGCTGTTAAATAGTTTAGCGATCAAATTTTGTCGAGCACCACGAAATCGGCTAGAATGATGAAGTCTTTTACCTTCACCAGCACATCTTCCACGATTTGATCGAAGATGTCATGGAGGTATTTATGGATGATTTTTCAGTTTTCGGTAGCTCATTCGATGTTTGTCTGCAGAATCTAGCTACTGTACTCGAGAGATGCACCGAGACGAACCTATGCCTCAATTGGGAGAAATGCCACTTCATGGTGCGAGAGGGGATTGTGTTGGGTCATCGAGTATTAGCGGAAGGACTTAAAGTAGACTGAGCTAAAGTGATAGCCATTGAGAAGATGCCACCACCAACAAATGTCAAAGCAGTCCGAAGTTTCCTAGGCCACGCCGGATTCTATATGAGGTTCATCAAGGACTTCTCAAAGGTATCTCGGCCCTTGTGCAACCTGCTAGAGAAGGATGTTTCCTTCGTTTTTGATGACGAGTGCTTGAAGGCATTTGAGAAACTGAAAGAGGCACTGGTGACTGCGCCTGTCTTGACCGCGCCAGATTGGGATGAGCCCTTCACATTAATGTGCGACGCCAGTGACTATTCTGTTGGGGCAGTTTTGGGACAACTGAAAGGAAGACTCTTCCATGTGATTCACTACGCTAGCAAGAGCATGAATCCGACGCAATGCAACTACACCACCACGGAGAAAGAGATGCTCGCGGTCGTGTATGCCTTTGACAAGTTCCGGCCTTATCTGATAGGCTCAAACACGATTGTCTACACCGACCATGCAACCATCAGATACCTGTTCGCAAAGCAAGATGCCAAGCCTAGACTGATCCGGTGGATATTGTTGTTGCAAGAGTTTGATTTTGAGATCAAGGACAGAAAAGGGAGCGAGAATGAGATCACCGACCACTTGTCATGACTCGAGCCACCAGTCGAAGGGGATGATCAGCAGATGACAATGCGAGAAACATTCCCCGACGAACAGATCTACGCCCTTAGGGATTTGAAAGAGACGTACGAGTCCGAAACTCCTTGGTATGCAGATTTCGCCAACTACTTGGTTGGCGGCGTACTTCCTCCGGACTCTTCTCCATATGCAAAGAAGAAGTTTCTACACGACGTCAGATTCTACTATTGGGAGGATCCCTATCTTTAGCGTAGACGTGTTGATGGTGTCATTCGCCGCTGTGTGCCCTAGTCCGAGTGGCAACAAATCCTCGAAGCCTGCCATTCATCTCCTATTGGCGGCCATCATTCAGCCAACCGGACCGCATTCAAAATTCTGGCCAGCAGATTCTGTTAGCCATCTATCTACGAGATCTGCCATGGAAGGATTGCGAGTTGTGATCGCTGCCAGAGGACCGACAACATCTCACGGAGGGATGAGATGCCACAGACTCCGGTTATTGAAGTCGAGATCTTTGATGTTTGGGGGATCGACTTCATGGGACCTTTTCTGCCATCCCAATGATTCTCATACATTCTGCTGGCGGTGGACTACGTGTCACGATGGGTTCAGGCCGTTCCAACGGTCACCAACGACTCCAAAGTGGTCATCAAGTTCCTGCAAAAGCTCATAACGAGATTTGGGATGCCAAGAGCCTTGGTAAGCGATGGGGGATCCCACTTCTGCAACAAATGGCTTGCCACCCTTCTTGCAAGGTACGGAGTCAAACACCGAGTCACAACCCCATATCATCCTCAAGGGAATGGGCTGACGGAGCTATCCAACCGAGAAATCGAGCAAATCTTGGAGAAGACGGTGAAGCAAAGAAAGGATTGGGCGGCAATACTTGATGAGGCATTATGGGCATACCGCACCGCCTACAAAATGCCCATTGGGAACGTCACCGTATCAGCTAATTTTTGGGAAATCCTGTCACCTGCCCGTTGAGATGGAGCACAAGGTTTGGAGGGCAGTGAAGGAATTGAATCTGGATTGGAAGACGGCTGTAGAAGAGCGCGCCATGGCATGGAAAGAGCTAGAAGATTTTTGGCATGAAGCTTATGAGAACAATGTAATCTATAAGAATCGAGCGAAGAGATTCCACGACAAAAGCATTCGCTCACATGTTTTTCATTCAGGTGGTAAGGTCCTTCTCTTCAAATCCCGTCTTCGCTTCATGACCGGAAGTTGCAGTCAAAGTGGGCCGGACCATACACCGTGATCTGTTAATTTATGAACGGTGTAGTCGAATTAACTGGCCAAGATAGGAAGAACTTCAAAGCGAACGGGCAGAACCTGAAACCGTACTACACCCCACTTCAAGTCAAAGCAGTGGAGAAGTACTACTTGAATCACCCGTGAAAGTAGAGGTATTGTCGAGCTAGCGTCATAAAACTAAGCACTGGTTGGGAGGTAACACAACAGTTTACTGCTTTCTTTACTTCTGTTATTTTAAATTCAGTCAAGTTGAGTCATTTGAACTTTGTATTTTTTGTAATTTTTTGAATTTTGTCGGGTCCAGTACTCTGTCGGGGCCATGTCAATCGACGCCATTCTTTGTCGATCGATGAGAAATGTTTGTCCACGTTGATCGACGGGGATGCCTCATCGATCGACGCGAGCAATTTTGAGGCGCGACAAAGACGGGTTTAAAACCCTGTTCTCTCATTTTTTTCCTCACAAACTCACGACACACGCACTCTCTCCATCTCAAACACCCATCCTCGAATTTTTTCTCTTCAAACTCGCTGCTACAACCCACGGTATGTATCCTAGGCCTCTCCACTTCTATTACTTCATGTTTTGTAACTGATTTGAGCATGATTTTGAGAAAAATTGAACTTGGAGCCCTAGTTTTCATTTTTGCAATTTTGTCGATTTCATTGCTATTCGTTATGATTATTCGATATGGTTAGTCATTCTAGTTTATTTACTTTCTTGTGGTGAATTAGTAGCTTGGATTTCATTGAATTTGACACACGATAGTTTGGGGGATAATTCCAATTGGGGGGTGATTTTCTTGTCTTGTATTTTCATGGAGAACTCTTTCAATTTTTGAGAAAATATGCTAGGATGAAGTTTGAATTGCATGAATGTCGAACCAATTTTGCTTGGGTAGATGCATTTTGTGGATTATTGCACATTTTGTCATATTAATGTTTAGGAATTTTTGTGAAGTTATTTGTTGAGCTCTAACATTTTTCCTACTACCCTTGCAGTACATTATGGATTTCCGTTCTACCTTCGCCAACTGAACTTACGAGAAATGCATTAGAAAATTCTCAAGCTCCGAGTTCACTATCCGACAGATGCTTTACCTATGTCCCAAGACAATGGATAGGCTGGGAATTCAAGCTGACGTGGAGGCTCTTTTGGAGAGAGTAGATTGGAGTGCTTGGATGACAGCACGGTGGCCGACATACCTGTCGCTCGTCCTGGAGTTTCTTGCCTCACTCCATGTCTATGAGGTCCAGCCGGAGTCGGAGCTTACCACCATCGCCTTTCAGCTCCTGAATGAACATTACGAGATACCAAGGGATGTGCTTGAAGATATTTGGGGAGTCCGAAAAGGGGGGGATGGTTTCCTTCCCCCGAGTTTTGACATCACCCGATTCTGGAGCCAGATTGCGGCTGAAGCAAAAGAGGATTTGCGGGAGTTTGACTCGGGGAATTTGAAGGCATCCTCCATTGACAACCCGGTTTTCTGCTACTTTCAAAGATGCATGGGGGTGTCCATCACAGGCCGGCACGAAAGCGCAAAGGCAAGAGTGGGAGAGCTGTATGCCATCTACTGCATGCTGACGAAGGAAGAATTCAGCTTTGCGACGTTGGTCATGGACCACAGGAGGCATCAAATCAAAGCCACCAAGGGCAACATTTGGAGTGGGGGTTTGATCACCCCGATTGCGGAGTATGTGGGCATTGACTTCACCCAGATTGAGGCACTCGAGGACAATAGCCGAGGACTTGGCACAGGGATGCTTGTCAAGATGTTGATGCTCTCGCCCCGGGAGTCAGGGTGGTCTCTACGGATGTCCAATGGGGACAGGTTTCCACTCCCGCAGAAGGAGCTCACGTGCGTCACAGATTATGACTTCTGTGATAACTGGTTGATGAGCACACCCACCCACTTACGGCTCATGGTTGGATCACGTGGAGGACCCGGCACCTCCAGACTTTGCCAGCGACTGCTGACTCAGCCGGATCAGCGACTGACACAGACCCCCCAGCAGAGTACGAGGAGGAGCACGAGGATGAGGAGCACGATGGAGGTGGAGAGGAGATTCCGGATGAGACCGGTGGACCGTCGTTCAGCCACTTCACGGGAGAGTATTCATCTTCTGGGGTGGATCTGGCGATGATCTATCAGTTCATGCAGCAGCAGGCTGTTTTGCATTCGGAGGAGCACACCAGACAGGCAGAGTTTCGCCAGCACGTGAACACGAGGCTCAACAGCCTCGATATGCAGATGCAGCGTCTCCTCCTGAACACCCAGCCTGACTCCATCTACCTTCGCCGCCAGAGAGAGCGCCAGGACCACCGGCGGAGACTTCCAGTGTGGCCTTCTCCCGATGTAGAGATGGAGGATCATTCGGAGGAGGATGAGGTACCATTTTCTTTTTCCTATCTAACTTTCAAACTTGCCCACTCCTTCGAGTGAAAAAAGTTTGGGGGGATGAGGATCGGAAAAGGGAACCATCACCATCCTTGTTCTATTACTTCAGTGTGAACAATTGCTCTCTGCAAGGCTTTTCACTCAAAATTAGTATTTTTGAACTCTTGATTTGTGGTACTTGTTCTGAATTGAATAAGTTTTGAACTCTTGATTCGTGGTACTTGTTCTGAGTTGAATAGTCTTGAGTATTGTTTTAGGGGATTTTGAACATAGGACAGTCGGAACTACTTTTGATTATGTTGTTGTTGAGAATGATGATTTGTCTTTCCTTGAATATGAATTGTTGGTTGATAATCGAGATAATTGCTGAATAAGAATGATAATCTATGTGATAGAGTAGCCGATGATAGGAGTTGTTTTGCTTGATAAGTTGATCTTTGAAATATAAATTTTTGCATGATAACTGTTCGAAATTGGGTAATTATTGAGGAGTGACAAAAATTTCTACCCTGTGAGAAATTTGAGCCATCTTATCGTTTGATGAGTGACAATGTTATTAGACTTACTTCCTAGAATTTGACGAATTTCTCTCTTGAGGTTACATTAAGTGTGGTAATAGGGTGAAAATGATTTTAGGCATGTTATTTTGTGGCCCGTCTCCCATATACTAACCTTTAATTTCCACTTGTAGCCCCTTTGAGCCTTGAATAAAAAAATTTTCTTTGATTTGGAGGGTTGATGAACAAGAGATTGTGATTTATCGATCCCTGTGGGATCGATAATTTTCATTTGCCGCTATATTATTAGCTTTGCTAAGTCGCTGTTAAATAATTTTGCGATCAAGATCGCGCTGAGAATGATTTATTGTGGGATTGGATCCCTGTCTGAGTTATGTAGTCCCAAGTATTCTCTGATGATGGCCCTTGATGATTTCCCTGGAGGAGATTGTGCAACATATATATTTGGCCGCTTTCTTGAGAATGCGAAGAAGAACAAAGATATCCCAATCAAAGGGAAGTTCTCCTCGTGTGTAAGATTAGGATTGAAGGTTAGCTACCTTCTTGAGCGCATCCTAGGATCACAGGATGAAGGAGAAAATCTCATATCATCTAATTTTATTCCACCAAAAGTTACAGTTTATCGCTCAATTCAAAAGGATGACGCAGATGACAGTTTGGACGACATGGAATTAGATTTTGAGACATCTGAAGATCGCAAGACCATTCCAACAGTTCGCGCTGCTGATGCTACCAAGAAGCCAAAGAAGACATGCACCCTCGCTCAAAAGCCTGCACAAAAGCGTAACAGACAGAAGCGAAAACAGACAGCTAGCAGTTCAGAAGATGACTCGCAGAAAGATAATCAACAAGCTGTTGAACAGCCCCAATGTCAGAAGAAAAAGAAGACATATAAAGTCATGACAATTAAATTAGTTGCCAAAGAACTGCCATTCGATGCTACACATGAAGGAGCAGGTCCAACTTCCAATCTTGGCGAAACAGCTCCAAACCAAGAGCTAGCATGCCCTACAGAGATGAACGCCTCCTCATCCTCTAGCTCTGAGCAAACCACATCACATCATCAAGTGCTGCAAAAGGATGACGAAATTCCCTTCACAGATCTCAACAAGGAAACAGACATTGAAAGCATACCCATCTTGGATTCAGGGGGAACTGATCATCTTGGTGCTCATCAAGTGATTACCTCAAGAGAAGTGGCATCGAATTTAGATATCATCAGAAGAAAGATCAATGAATATCACGCAGCTCTTCAACAACTGGACAACCGCCGTCAAGAACTTGACCACCGGCAATAAGAATTAAATACTCTATGACGGATTCTAGACAACAATGAACAAATATTAAGAAGCAGTCTATCTCAACTTGAAAATGAAGAGGAAACAACAGCTGCTAAACTTCAAATGATACGAGAAGCGGAGGTTGCTTAGCTAGAACATAAGCAGCGAGAAGCAGAAGCAGCAGCAAAGCTGAAGAGAAAGGAGGAAGAGGTTGCTGAGCTCAAGAGGCAAGAGGCAGAAGCCGCTGAGCTGAAAAGAAAAGAGGCAGAGGCTACTGAGCTCAAGAGACAGGAGGCAGAAGCCGCTGAGCTGATGAGAAAAGAAGAAGAAGTTGCAACTGCTGAAGCACTTCGAAAGGCAGCAGAGGCCGCTGCTGAAAAAACTAGACATGAGGCAGCAACAACCATCTCTACTCAGAAGGAGATAGAGGCAGCAGCGATTCAAGCTCCACATCAACCTGAGACTTCCACTGCAACGTCTAGGAGTATACCCCATGACGAATCTAGAGCGCTGACTATGGTTGATAGAATCCTGTCTCCAAATCCTATCTCTGTTGCCACAGATCTTCTACCCTATAATGCTCTAAGACAAGAGATAGATCATCGGCTGAATCAACATCTAGCTCTTGTGATTGATATTGTCAAAAAGGGGGAAGAGAGACAGGATGAGTCGATGAAGCTGCAGTTGGTTGAAATAGAGAACAAGCGAAAAGAGGAATACATGATGCAGGAAGAAGAGCGCAAGATGCCGGATGATCAAGTTACAAGGAGACTGGATGCAATAATGCTTTCCAGAGAGGAAGACAGGAAATATCTCTCAGAACTAACCGTAGCTATCAAGGTGCAAGAAGAATTGCTGTTTGCATCCGTTGCAACATCCTCGACGCCAAAAGACGCTGATTCCTCGAATCAAGATCAGAAGAAGGACAAGAATCAAGACAGGTATGCAAAAGTCATGGGAGTTTATTTTGCTTGCATCTTTTTGAATGTCTTTTCTTTTACCGCAGTTTTTCTTTAAGCTTTTCATATACTTGCAATTGATAAAATCTTGTGAAAAGAGAAAAACTGTTGTTTTGAAGACAACTACTCATTGTCTCTCACCTTGATTCTTGACTGGCTGAATTCACATTTTCCAGTGTGATCAACAAACCTTCTTCTATTTATTACTCTAAAAATGATTGATTTTAATCGATAACTATTATCTCATTATGGGTGAAGATCTTTTAGAGTAGGTCGAGTGTAGAAGAAGCACGGTTCTGAGCAGTATTAGATAGACAAATCTTGTAAAACTCAGACCAACTGCATCTTCTCATCGACATAGATAGACTTAGAGGTATGGTTTTCACAACATCAAAAAGGGGGAAATTGTTAGGTATTACTGTTGTAATCCCACTTTAATTTGATGTTTTGATGTGTCAAAACTATATACCAAAGTTTAGGTTTAGAGTATTACCTCATGTAATCCCTGTATAGGATAATCGAGTTGTAATAGTCTAGGAAGAAGGATATCATCAAAACTGTGGAACAATTTTGAAGAAGACATTATTCTGATGAGATAACTGTCGAGCATACAAGGTGAAGACAAGCAGAGCAGATCAAAGTCACAAAAACTGCGTAGAAAGTTTTTCCTGCGAAAGTCTGAATACTAAAAGAAAACTGTTGAGAGGCGCTCACAGTTTCAGGTCAAGACAGTTTCGCGTCTAAGAATGCGTACGAGGCTAGTGTCGAGCAGTCGCAGAAGATCCTTGAGGAAGTCAATAATAAAAGACAGACACTACTCAGTTGCGACTGGTTTACAATGTTGTTTGAACGTCTGACACATCAAGTACAAGCTGCTCTAAAAAGTTGGTCGATGTAACAGAGATATCAGAGGAGAAAGCGACCTTTTATAGAGAAGAATGGACTATGATTGGACATTCTTCTCTATGTCTCTACCGGCTATTTTCTGGGTCTCCACCTATAAATAGCAGGAACTACAGAGACATAAGAACCTCTGCAAAAATCTTGTGCCAAACCTCTGAACAATCTCGCACATTTGAATCTCCGACACACCAGCCTCCCCATAGAAGTTAAAAGTCAAGGCATTAAACACTTTCAAGAGAGAAGGCATTAATATCGTGGTTCATTTATTGAACACGAAGCATTCATAGCTTATAGAATCTTTCGAGATTCACCATGTTACCCTGGGTACACGAGGATTAAGTCAGCCGACTTAATCTAACTCTTTGGTGTTCTTATTCTTCGAATAAGAATATAGCAGCCTACTCTTGCAAAGGAAGAGTAGGTTATTACGGGCAACTGCGAAACTGTGAAAGTTCTGGGAAGAACTCAACCATCCAACCTACCGAAGGAGGAAAATAGAGGTTTGTCCTCAGTCCAACTTCGAGCCGGTCCACAGAGAAGACGCAGAGCCTTCGACGGACTGAAGAATGAGTGAAGTACAGCTACCTGGGTGAGTGATCCTTTGTGCTGTGGATGGAGGTCTCTACAACAACTGGCTATAGATCATGAGGAGTGTATTTTCATTACTTAGTGAATTACCAGATCTGATATCCGAAGAGTGGACATAGGACTTAAGGCTCCGAACCACTATAAATATCCTGTGTTGTTTACAGTTTTATTTTCTTATGCACTTTACAGTTTTCTAGCATATCTAGAAACCTTCAACACTTGTCTTATAAGTGTTGAAGTGCATAAACTGTTAACTGCTTACAACTGCAAAATGGTTAAAACAATCTGCTGGCTAACATGAATAGTATTGCTTAAACAACTAAGTAAAATTGTGTCAATAGTTAGCTGAACTATCTAAGTTAGAGTGCGAATTAACAAATTTTATACTTCCACTGCATATTATACGTACTCTGATTTGGGACCATCAAGCATTCTCTCTGAAATCCATCCAGCTGCTTCTGTGCTCATCCCGGTCGATCTTCTCCGTACTAGAAACCTAGATCGGTCGATTTCCTACCAATACTTAGCCAAAAATGGTGAATTATGCTCAAATGTGATCCTACATGACACAAACAACACCAAACATGAAAACACAACAAAAACATATGATATGAGTGTAAAATGGACGCAAACAAGCATGCTCACACATCGAATAATAGGTCATTTTACACACATATCAAAATCGCACATGGAGTATTCACAAAGAATTGTCAGATATCTGAAAGGAACGAAATCCTTATGAATTTGGTATATGTTGGTCCCCAATCAGAGTGTTTATATATGCAGCGGAAGTATTAAAATGTCTTGCACTTATCTTGCCAAGGTCACGACTCAACAAGCCTTTATCGAATGTGTTTAAGCTCAAATATTCGTTAGTTTAATTGCATATTTTACCTCAACACTTGATGTGTTGGGTTTTCAAATATAACTGTAATGTAACAAAATAAAAGCAGTAAAAGTGATGGATTTATATACTGAAAGCATTATGATTGGTATATTACGTACAAGGTCGATTGGTTTAATATACTGGGAATCATAAATGTTTTATGTTCATCTCCTGTTTGAATTAACAAACATGTGTCGCAAACGCTATTATCCTCTTATCTCGTCGATAGGGAGATCATACGGTTTGTAGTATATCATGGAAGATCGTATGGATCGTTTGACCTAGCGAGATATAAATGGTTGTCACAGCTGAGACAATTCCAGGATAAACTGTCGGTGTAGGTTGCAGCATACGCAATAATAAGCATCTTATCTTAGATGGCTTGGTATGCTGGTGTGGGGCACACATTGATAAGGACCATAGTCGAGATTGATTCTTTTATCTAACATTAAAAGAATCTAGATCTCTATGGCTTGATGAGATCCTAAGCCTAAATTAAGGTACAGAAGTATACGCAGATTATGTGTCACTTTGAGTTATAATGATAACAGTTTGTGTATGACTGTCTCTAGTTGAGCTTGTATACTATATCTTGGGTGATAAATAGGTAGGACAATATTGATTTCTGGTGGAATGAATCAATATTATTTAATTAATTATATTTTGGGTTGAATATGAGAATTAATTAATTGATAGACCTTATTTGCTAGTTGCATTCTGGTCCCTGGTCTGGCCCATGAAAACTCAGGCCCAATAGAAGTCCAGTATTTTCCTATAAATAGGCCTCAGATTCTCAGATCAAAATACAAAATAATACACCACAAGATCATATGTTGCAACACAGCAAACCAGGATTTGGGAGCATTGTGTGATCGACTAGATCTGAGAACGAGGAGGAAATTCTGCTTCTCAACCGGACAAGGAATCCGAAGGGAATCTTCACCAGATATTTGGATTAGAGTTGGGATACAGATCAGAAGATCAGATCAGGAGGATCGTGTTCTTTCTTCTCTCTCTCTTATTTTTGAAAATTACTCTTTAATTTTCAAAGATTTAATTCGTTAATTTGTTAGGAATAAATATTGGTGCGTGGGAAAAAGGATCGAGGATCAAATCTCTACGCACTCGTTCTTCAGGTTTTTACAATCCTGGTATTTCGCAAAACCCCCTTATGCATAATCAATAGGAGCATTCTAGGATTAATCATAGGCATAACAATTTATTTTTGATATTCCAGTTATCGATCTTGGCAAACGGATTAAGTGATTCAGTTCACAAATCCCTTCAAAAAGAACATAAGGTTTATAGTGGTTCGAACAACTATTCTACGTCCACTCTTCAGTCTTTTGACTGAAAATTAACTAAAAGACTGATTACAAGGTCAGACTTGATCTCTAACGTTGAGCAGCTCCTCCGTCTGTTCAATGCGCACCTTCAAGCGCCTCGATCTTCAATCTTCACCTTGTCACTCCTTAGAGTGAGGACAAACATCCCTTCTCCTTAGACGTTGATTGTTGGAAGTTTTATAGTTATTCCCAGAACCTATCCTTTTGTTTGGCGATTGCCCGTGATAATCACGCTTGCACAACAAGGTGACTGCTAGATTCTTTCTAGGAATAGAAAGAATCTCAATATTAACCTTAGAAGTTATACTTCAAAGGTCTCGAGCTTTTATGTATGAAAGCTTGTGGGAAAGCTTCAATCAGGTTCAAGCTCGGATGAGTTTGCATGAGTTTAAGAGTTTTGAATCCTCTTTTGTTTTCTCTATAAGATAGAATTTTGCGAACCTTTAACTCATTTTTGAACGACACCTATTTATAGTTGAAGATTGAAACAACTTGTTTGAATCATATCCGTTAGACTCAAAGGGATAGCTCGCCAATCTCTATTCTTCCTTTTTCTGCAACGCATAGTGACTCTTCAAGTCTCCTTCGTCTCTGATTGGCATAGCTCCTATTTGTAGTCGTCTTTGTCAAAACGGATCTTTTATTTTGAATCTAGAAACCTCCTTTGTGTCTGTTGATTATTCTCATCTCTAATTCGTCGGGTTTCTTTGTGATTTATATCATTCTGATGTGCGACTTTGTATTGTCTTGATTGCTGTTGAGTGTATGCTGGCTATTAATGCTCTGCGAATCTTTCAGCAGTCTTGCTATGATCATCTGTATACTTGCTTCATTCCTTCAGCATTCTTGTTAAGTGCGTCCAACATTCCTTCGTGTTTGCTCGACTTTACTGGCATCTCCAGCAATCTTCAGATTTGCTGATTCTTTCAGCAATCTTTGATTCTTTCCTTCTAGTTCTATTACAACTTGAGTAGATGTATCCTATACAAGACTTTTACAATATAACTCGATACTAAGTTGCTAGAAACTAGATCTACTGAGCTTTGATACACCAAGACCAAAAATAATAATCATACCATTTAGATCAAGGGGTTGTGATATTTGTAACAATTTTCCTAACAATTTCCCCTTTTTGGTGCGATCAAAGCCTCAATCTTTAACTAACTGATCATGGGAAAGTTGATTAGTGAGATTACATCATATTCCTAACAATTCTATTCTCAGCATCTCAACTCCCTTAGACTCAGTATGGTTCCTAAATGTTCCTCCTTAAAATAACAAGGGTATTTCTCGATTAAACAATTTGCTTCAAGTAAGTGGCTTTCGAATCATTTATTAGTTCAGTATAAAGCACATTCACACATGATTATCAAGCAGCACGTAGGAACATTTCACACTCATCATCAATCCATAAAATTTGCTGATTACACTAACTGTGTAATTTCAGCTATATCAATTAATTCAGCATTGGACAATGAGATTGTCTTCAAACTGGGTTAGTTTCTATAAAAAATAATCTTGCCATGATGTACAGGAAACACACACACCCAAAAAAACATTTTGTTTCAGCTAGAAGACTTATAAAGTTTCAGAGAGGTTACTTCTTGGTCGTTGAAGAGTTTGAATCAGCAGCATCCTTGGCACTTGAGGAACCGACGGTGGTCTTCTTCACATTCTTGAGGGTCTCGAGCATTACCTTCGTGAAGTTGTCCACTACGACTTCTCTTTCTTTTCTTCTGATTCATTCCTTTTCCTCGAGCCTTCTTCCTTCTTCTCTCTCTTCTTCTTGTTGCTGCCTTCCGAAGTATTCTTCCTGCTTTCTTCTCACTTCGAGGCACCGGAACCTGTCTTCTTGTTCCTTTAGTCTCTCTGTCTCATCTGCTGATCTCTTTTCTTCCCCCTCTTTGATCGCAACAAAAAGGCCGGTGGAGAATGTCTCAAAGTTGTCTTGCTGAGAGTGTAGAAGCTCTTCCTTTGCCTCGATTACTTGAGATGATACTTCAGCTCGCAGAAGCGGTACCATTTGTTCCTCTATGATTTTTCCTACCATTGTGTGGGTGAGATGCTAGAGGTCCCTCTGAAAGGTATTGGAGCTCATAAGCTCAATTGTCAGGGCTGGTTGTTCCTCTGATAGCATAATCTGATTAATTGCGATAGGTGTGTTGGCGGTGATGGTCAATGCTTGAGAAGAAGTGGTAGGCGGATCCACATCTACTGCTGAGTCAGATTCGCTCTCCTGAATTCTTTCTTCTTCAGCTGTGACTGGAGACGGAGGTCTAATGCAATCCACTTTGGATGACATGTTTTCCAGTGTGGTGAGAATCTGTTCCATAAAGTCCATCATCTTCCTCCTAACCTTTTCTCTTTTGTGTGCGGCTTCCTCTTCTGCTAACTTTGCTTGTAGCACAATAGCTGCAACCATTTGTCCTCTTGTTGCTGGTGACTTGAACTACTGACTGAATGGGAGTGAGTCCTCGATAGCATACTCGGATGGTGGCAATTTGCGATCTCCAGTGATTGCTCTGTGCGCCTTGATATTCTGCAATCTGGCAGCGACCTGCTTTTCTATATATTGTCTCTTGGATGTCTGGTCCATCCAATCAACTGCCCATTCTTATTCAGTTCTCCAATAGTTGAGACTCATCCTGGCCATCATAATTGCACGGTCTTCGTAGTGTAGTTCGTGAGTGGCATAGTCAAAGAATCTCCACCTTTTGAACTCTATTTGCAGCCAATGTAGATCAGAAGACCCGTCTAGTAATTCCGCAGGATATGTGTTCTCAACCTCAGCAACAACTTGAGCTTCAACGAAGAAACAAATGTCTTTTTCCCATGAGATGAGATCATCATTCTTCTCATCCCTCACCATGATAGAAGTACACCACTTAGCAATCCTCTTAGCTTTGAATTTTCTGTCAGGTGGGGTCCTTCCAAGGGCACTCTTAATGTTTCACCACTGAAAATTTATTCACCATCTGCAAGCAACAGGCTCCTCTTTGTAGCATTTGCATTTTTGGCACTCCCCTCATCATCAGTACTAGGAATGTCACTGAATGATATACCTAAAACATCTGGGGATGTGGGAATCGGAATTTGCCTTTGCCATAGCCTCTCGATGGTCTTCTCCATCACATAGCTAGTTTCAGCTCCAAATTTCCATTCTGGAACAGTAGTTGGATCGATTCCTGTGGCACGAAGATATTTCTCGCTATGCGCCCGTACATTGGCTGTCATGTTTGCTTGATGCCTTGCTCAAGTCTTAGCATCCATGGTGGTAGCAGCTTTCTTGTTCATGTCGGTCTTGTAAGTAACATCTATTTCAGCATCTTGCTCTTCTGTTGTGGCAGTGGTGTGCTAATCCGCTGTCTGCTTATCTACCTCAAGGTCTGTTGACTTTAAATTTTCATGTTTCTCAAGGTCAGCATTCAATGTATGTGCTGCCTCGTCTTTTTCTTTTCTGGCATGGTTGTGGCTGTCTTCCTATACCAGGTCTTTTTCAACACTAACCATCTAACTTTCTCCTTGCACAGTCAGCGGTTCATCTTCAAACACTTTCTCAGCTACCTGACTGCTACCTCCATGCTCAACGGTTTGTAGAACAAAATCTCCTTGGTTGCCATCAGCATTATTATCAGCAACATCACTTCCCCCTTGCACTGTGATGTACAGTTCGTTCAGAAGAGCAGAGCTCCTATCTCCTTGCGTAGGAATCTGCTTCACCAAGAATTCCTCGGATCTCCTAGGCACCACATCTTGTAAATCCCAGCACACTTCTTGTTGGGTTTTGTATACAGAAAGCATTTATTACAATGAGTATACAATTGACTTTTCTTCTATATGTTAAACAATCTTACAAGCACGTAACAAAGGTATCCTCCTGTCTCATCGATAGGGACGATCATACGGCGTGTTGTAGATCGCAGAAGACAGTATGATCACTTGACATAGTGAGACATAAATATCATCACAGCCGAGACAGCGTTGAGGATACGTCTGTCCGAATGGCTGCAGCATAGTCGGAAGAAGTAATCTGTCTTGGTTACATGATATGCTGGTACACAAAGGTGGTGTATTGATTGGACCATATTGAGATGTGTTTGTCAGTCTCACATCAGCGAATACAAGATCTCATTCTTGATTGAGTCCAAACCCTAACGAAGGTTCAGGGGTATGCACGGGTTGACTGTTGCTTTGATTTGCCATGATGGAGAGCCTAAGTAACGTGCTCGTATATCCACATCTTGGGTAGCAGCTATTCGTGTAGTACAACCTGAGACTGGAGTTAGGCAACCATATCCGAGTAATAGGATGGGGACTTTCCCTGAGGAGCTCAATAATGTTCATCGTGTCAAAGTCCTGCAGGCTGATTAAGTTCAGGCACGAGTGATAAGGTTTGAGTGGTACTGCTCAGGAATATAAGATATTAATTAATTTTGGTAGCTTGTCAGAAGCTCTAATAAATTAATGAGTGTCCGGTAACCTTAAATATTGGGATTCTTAGATATTAATTAATTAATTGTGTCTTGGTTTTGGACATGGAATTAATTAATTCATAGGCCCACTTTATTATTTGTGTTAGGTCCCAGGTCTGGCCCAATTAAATATACTGAATTGAGCCCAGTAGCCTAGTAGGGATAAAACCCTAGGTCTATAAATAGACAGATCTCTCTCTCAGTTTGTATCACACAACAAGACAACACAAACCCCAGAGAGAGAGGGGGGGGGTGGCGGAGTGTAGAGGGAGGAGGATTTCGACTCTGGCCTACACAATTACAGATATGTGGAATCCTCACCTGTAGCAAATCTGAACAGCATTGGGATACAGATCTGAAGATCTGATCTGGAGAACAAGCCTTCTTCCCTTTTCTATTTTTTTTATTTCAATTAAATCAAAAATTAGTTTGGCTAATTTTGCTTACGGCAGATTTAATTGAATTGCGTGGTTGAATTAAAGTTGGATATTCAAACGCAAAAGATCGGATCGGAGTCTACGGAATAAAGGTAATCCCTTAATCCACGCATTAAATTCATAGGAGCATGCTAGGGTTTGGTGAATTGGAAATTGTATTCAACACCCATGATTGGTCCTGCTTAATCAAATTTGGTGATTCAGTTCACGGATAATCCCTACAATTGGTATCAGAGCCAGGTTCCTGTTTCATGGCTCTGTTGAATGCAATTTATTAATTATGCATGTATGGATTTTATTTATCGTGGATGGTTTTTGTTCCTCGTGGCAACCCGTCTGATTTAATCCGCAGTGGTTTATTCGTGTTTGGATTAAATCTGTTTTGTAAAATCACGAGAAAATCTGTGATTAGATTTGATAGGAAAAATTGTAATAGTTTAGTCTATGTATTTTACTTTTTTCAAATCTGTAAACTGGACAGGACGGGACGAAGAACAAGACGAAGACCGGTGGGAAAAGGGCGGCGCGCACGACTGCAAGCTGGGCCTGCGCGTGCGTGCCACCACAGTCAGGAGAAAGCGACGCGCGCGGTAGCGCGTGGGCTGCAGGACGCAGGCGGCGGCGACTGGCAGCAGGGCTGCGGTGGCAGGCACGCGGCATGCGTGCGAGAGCACGGCGGGCGCGAGCGGTCGGCGGTGCAATTCAATGTTAACCCGTGGGTTTGCAGTTGAGTTGTGGAACCAATTTTCAAATCACAAAACCCTAGATCCAGAAGATTTGGTAGTTGAAGCTTTCAAGGCCCTGAAAATTTGAAAAAAGATTTGGAGTTATCCAAAAGATTTATTTTTCATATTTATAATAGATAGGATTTATTTTCCTATTTTGTGGGGCCACGGGTAATTTTTGTTTGCCTTAATTGTCCTCGTATGATATGTGATTTATTAATTGTGCAATAAGCATGTGTAGATAGTAGGAAAAGCATGATTTACTGCTTTTATTATTTACAGCTTTACAAGCATGCTTCTGTGATTAATTTCTTGTTGGATTATATTTTGGGAATTTTTGGGCTTGTTTAATTACATGCTAAAATTTGGAAAATATAATGACAATGAAATTATTTGTGTGTGCATTTAAGAAACCTTTCGAATCAAAAGTACTAAGCGGATTTTTTTAAAATCAACAGACCTCCACAAAAGCGGTCCTAGGCTGTAAGTGCATCTCTCTTCTAAGTAAAATTCTACGAGTGTAGCTTGCTAATTCTCGGAGGTGCATGGGTTTCAGTTGTTGGGATTTCTAGACAAACAATTTAAATCATGTGAATAGTGGGAGGGTTTTTGCGTAAATGTCCATGAGTGTAGCTTGCGTAGATCTCTTTCATAAGTATTCTAGGATTGATTTAAATTTTAGATAATAAAAGCTTTAAGGGCTGTGCGGTATGTTTACGTGCCATGCTAAACTGTCTCTTTTGGTTGGAGTTAGAGTTGTGGTTAATCGCTTAGAAGTATCTGAGGATATAATGCAGTTGCTGCTTCCCTGTTCTTGAAAGATAGCTTTGTCTAAGTTTATCACTAATTATTAATTTCAAGTGCCTAAAGGTTCCTGACATGGTATGAAATTAAAGAATTAGAGCTTTAAACCCGCAGTTCTGGTTGAGGGTGACATCGTAAACGTCTACGAGTGTAGCTTGCAGTGGGAACTCTTGGGCTATTACTGGGAAACATTTGTATTTGATTTATCAAAAGTTTTTCAGTGCATTTGTTTTTGAAGTTTTGCATGTATGTTCTTATTTAAGATTCTTTATTGTTTCAAATATGTCTATGTCGAATGTCATCAATATTCTCGCACAAAATTCTCTAACTGGTCCAAACTTCCTGGAATGGAGGCGCAACCTTGAGTACTTTCTAATTGCAGAAGAACATTTGTTCGTTCTGCAAGTACTTTGTCCTGTAGTGCCCACTGCTGAGTCCTCGCAAGAGGAAGTAGACTATTACACCAAGTGGGAGAAATCGAACAATGTAGTCAAGTGCTACATGATGACCACTATGTCGAAAGTCTTACAACAGCAACATCAGCACCATAGGGACGCCTATGACATCATGACGAGTCAGTAGGTGACCTATGGGGAAACTGATAGAGCCGTCAGATTTAATCTCATGAGAGAAATCGTGAGAAGAAAAATGACTGATGGCAGCTCAGTGAGAGAGCACATAGTTTCCATGACTCACCTCATGGATGAGCTAACTATGCATGGTGGAGGTATCGACGCTGATGCTAAGGTCAATATCATACTAAACTCTCTACCCAAGTCATTTGAGAGTTTCAGACTGAATGTTGTCATGAACAAGAAAGAGTATACCTTTAATGAGTTACTCAATGACTTGATGGCAGCAGAATAAGTTATGAACCCTCAGAAGGTTGCCTTAGCCACTTCTGGTAATCTCTCTGTTGTACCGAAAGTTATGAAGCAGAAAAGAGGGATTAAGAAGAGGGTTGTGACGGCACCTATGAAGGATGGTGGGGTTGTGAAAAAGCCTAAAGTGGCGACTGACAGGGACAGGTGCTTCAGGTGTGGTAAGAAAGGACAATGGAGGAAAGATTGTCAAGCCAAAAAAGCTAGACAAGGTATGCCATTTGCATGTATGACTGTAAGCATGATTAGAATCTGTTGTTGCTCTTCCTAGAGCTGTAAGAGCTGACTTGTTGATCATGTTTTTGTACTTTGCAGGGGACCCTGCCGACAAGACTGGTGAATAATGGCAAGAAGATACCTAGCTGCATGGATGAAAATGTCCTATGACGGAGCCTCATGAAGTTTTCTTTTCTTTATGTTTATGATGAATTAAGTACATTTTGAGAGTTTTCTTTTGTGGGCCGTGCTTTTGGCAGGACAAATATTTTTCCAACTTCGCAATGGATATTCTGTTATTTATGATTTCAATCATTGTTAATAACGATGTGGTCCATTATGGGATGTTGATTTATTCTCTTTCTGATGCTTTTATCAAATATGTCCTTGAATGTTGCATGTAACTCATCCGAAATTGATAATCCTAAAAAGAGAAAACTTCTTCTGATGAGGATCTTACATATCTCTGGCACTTGAGACTCGGTCACATCAGCTTGAAGCGGATTCAGCGACTTGCAGATGATGGTACACTGGACTTAGTCTGGCCTGTACCTTATCAAGTCTGCGTATCCTGCATCGAGGGCAAGATGTCTTCTAGGCCTTTTAAGGCTAGTCACTCTTGAGTAAAGGATGTGTTGGAATTGATCCATTCTGACTTATGTGGGCCCATGTCCACACAGGCTCGTAGAGGTTATGAGTACTTCGTCACTTTCATTGACGACTACTCAAGATACAGATACGTTTACCTGCTTCGCTACAAGTCTGAATGCTTTGAGAAATTCAAAGAGTTCAAGGCTGAGGTAGAAAAGAAGGTCGGGAAAACTATCAAGTCAATGCGATATGACCGCGGTGGTGAATACCTCAGTAACAAGTTCTTGCAGTATTTGTCAGATCACGGGATTACATCCCACTGGACTGCACTGGGTACTCCCCAGCAAAACGGTGTAGCTGAAAGAAGAAATAGAACTCTTTTAGAGATGGTAAGATCAATGATGAGCTATGCAAGCTTACCCATTTCATTTTGGGGATACGCAATGGAAACAACGGCTTACATATTGAATGTGGTGCCTTCTGATCACTGTAAAATATACAGATTAATTATAGCAATAGTGGCAAATAAATTCATGAAGAACCCTAAGGTTATCGAATCCAGGGGAATTGTATAACGAAATTATCCTACATACTAACTATGATCTTAAGATTCATTGTTTGAGGAAACAGAAAATCAGGGTTTTGATTGGGAAAATAAAGATGACAATACTGAAAATTAAAGAGGTTTTGAAATCAAATTTAAAGGAACACAGATACTAGGGAAGAAATCTTATTATGGATAACATGTAAGAACCAATTAATTTAACAGGTAGAATACTGCAATAATGCTATATTTCCTTGGTTGGGCAAATATAACCAAGATTACTAATTAGTGACTATCTCCGCTCGGTCTCAAGAACACCAAATTAGTCAATTTGATAAGCAAATCACTTCAATTCCTACAGTTTAATACATCTCATTGGACAATATAGTGTGTATAATGCATTCCTAATCCCACTATTAATATTCACCTTTCGGTCCTTCTATCAATAGCTAGACATCTAAATTAATCGTCACCTTTTGGTCCTTGAATTAATCTAGAATTATAAAATAAACACAGGAATCATGAACCTAATTAATTATTCCTAACATGCATCCATAATAATATCAAACCCTAGAACCCGCTAGGGTTTCTAGACACTTATTGCAGATAAAAATAAAAAAGAAAACATATTAAATTGCATAAAAGTAAAGAACTTACTAGAAAATAAAAGGGTTTCGTGTTTCCCAACTCTCAAAACTCTAAAAACTAAATTGCAGAATGAAAATACGATCAGAGGTCTGAAAAATATGAAAGGGTTGCTGAAAAAGTCGAATTTACTAGGCTATTTATAGAGGTGGATGTGTATCCTATCAAATCTAGAGCTAAAGATATGATAAAATCCGACTTTGATCGAATTTCCGCTTCAACAGGTTTGCGTCGATCGATGTGGCTTCCACGTCAATCAACATGAAACATCCACGTCGATCGATGTGGATTCCACATCGATCGATGTGGTCCTGTCTCGCCCCTTCTGCGCGGTCTCACGGTTTTGGCCATAACTTCCTCTCCCGGACTCCGATTGACCCGATTCCAGTTGCGTTGGAAAGCTAACTCGTAGCTCTATCCATTTCCATGCGCCAATAGCCCGAATTCATTTTGTGGAAGAATGCTTCACAGCTACTCTTGCACGTCACTGCTTTCCGAACGGTTTTCCAGTGAATTTGGCCTTTAACCTGTAGAAACACACCAAAGCACGCATAATACCACCGAATATAGGCTCATGCATAAAATATATATACAAACTCAATAAAACTATATAAAATAGTAGAAAATAAAATAGATAAGTGAGTGAAATACTGAGCTTATCAAACCCCCCAAACTTGAACGTTTGATTGTCCTCAATCTATTGGCAAGAAAGAAATCAAAAGATCATGTAGTTAAAGTGCAATGCCTCACAAGATTCATCACAGTCAGAATAAAAAATCTACTACACACAAGCAATTTGAAAGAGACAGAAAATCCATCAATTGTCGAAGAAAACACGAGAAGTGTATCGCTCAACTCTCAAATGTTTAAGGTATAGATGAAAGCACTCAACAACATGTATGAAGAAATTTATACCATAGGCTTGCAAATTTTCTAATATCTCCACTGCTAGAATGTGCACACAAGTCTAGATTCAAAAAAGACTTTCATTAGGTTGTAATGTAGGCTTTTTGTGAAGGGTAGGGAAAATTTGGACAAGTGACTAAATTAAGTTGAGTTGATCACTCTCAACCAATGCAACCACCATATATTCATCATCCAACCTTCTCCTAATATTTTCAACAAACTCATTTTTTTTTCTCTAGCTCATTTTGAATCTCTTATGTTGTTTTTGATAATTTTGTATTCTTTTCTTTTCAGAGAGCTTATGAGAATTCTAATTATTTCTTTGAGCTTCTTTTTCACACATCTTTTCACCACTAATTTATATTTTCTTATCTCCATCTCACAATCATTCCAACCCATACACCACAACTCAAGACATGAGAGAAACCAATACTTCTTCTCAATCTCATAGACAAGGAAAAAAAAATTTTGTATAGGCTCACAAGTGGCTAACTAGGGAATATTTAATGTGAAGGGACAGTGTTTAGGGAATAGGGCTATCAAAGATGGCCTAAGATCCTTTCCTACACTTGTGCACACTATGTAGTTTCAACACAGAAAGTTGGCAAGTTCTAGAGAAATAAAAACACACATGTGAATCTCACATCAAAAGAAATAAGGCTCAAAATCTCACACAAGGGTTTAAAATTTTCTTCCAAAGTCAATTTCAAATCAGCTCAATCGGCATGCAAGTGTAAGTGTCAAATCAATCATGTCATGCGGTATTCTACATTCATAGGCATCTAACCACAATCACAATCAATTCAAACTCAACCCTCAATCAATTCTAATCTCACAATCTCATTCGGGTTATATCAAAACTCAAATTGTTTCCCCACAAAATAGCATAAAACTTAAAAAAAATCAAATGCGGAAAGCAGAATAAATAAAACATAGAACATTCCATCTCTTGTTCACATCCCCCCAAACTTATTTCCAACTCGAAGAGTGGAATAAGTTTGAAAATCAGACAAAAGAGGGAATGATACCTGGTAGTTGATCTCGGACATCAACTTTTTATCCCCCGGAGTCTTCGAACATCGCACGACGTGAAATAGTGGCTGTTGGCACTTTGCATCGATCGACGTAGGATGGCATCGATCGATTTGAAGTCTTATTATGACCCTCTCCTCGGATCAAGTGTATCCCGTCGGTCGGCTGCTCGGCATCGATCGACGCCAGGCTGCGTCGATCGACGTCGAGCTGTACTCCAATTTTTTTATTTTTTTTACTGCAAAACAACTGTTAACGCAAGAATAATAGACATTCAAAATAAAAACGAAAATTGAAAAGGGAAACATGTAAAAGGTTGGGTTACCTCCCAACAAGTGCTTGATTTAACTTCGCAACTCGATGATACCTCAAATCACCGTCAGGGAGGTCGAGTCCAGACTCGCCGACCTTTGGCATCCACCATGTAAACCTTCCGGTCATTGACAATGGTGATGAGTGCAGAAAAAGGCGGCGTAGTTGACACTTTCACCCCTCTGTTTCCTCGCTCCCACTCGATGGCAGCTGCTTCCTCCTCCTCATATTCATCTCCTTCTTCAGTAGTGGAGATCCAATTGCACTCCGCTTTCTTCTTGCTCATTTCAATCACAAAGGTGATCTTCTCGTCGTTTGCTCGAAGTGTGATCTCACCGCCTCGACTGTCAATGAGAGCAGCGCAAGTGTCAAAAAACTCACGCCCCAAGATCATGGGCATTTCTCGTCCTCCTTCAATTGGCCCACGCGAATGAGCACATCCTCTAGTATACCTTTCGGGCGGGACACAGACCGGTCCAGCATCTGCAGGGTGATCATTGTGGGCCTCATCTCTCCGATGTTGAGACGCTTGTAGATGGAGTACGGCATCAGGTTGATATTGGCCCTAGTATCACATAGTAATCTCTCGAACGTGTGTCCCCCAATCTCAACCAGAATAGAGAAGTCTCTCGAACGTGTGTCCCCCAATCTTAACTGGAATAGAGAAGCATCCAGGATCGCTTCTCTAGATGGGCACCTGCTTTTGCAGTAGCAGGCTGCACTGCTCGTGGATCTTCACTGTCTCGTTCTCCATGAATTGCTTCTTCCCACTCATTAATTTCGGGAGGTACTTCATGTACCCCGAAATCTCCTTCAGTAATTCGATCAGCGGGATGTTGATGCTGACCTTCTTCAGATTCTCCACAAATCTGGAGAACTTCTAGTCCTCTTTCTGCTTCGTGAACCGCTGTGGGAATGGCATAGGAGGGGGTTGATCTTCAGACTGCCTCAGCTTTTCGCCTAAACTGGGCTTCGGCGTCGATCGACGCGGGGTTGCGTCGATTGACGTGGCCCTGTGTGCGCGTTGATCGACGCGGGGTGCAGCGTCGATCGACATGGCTCCGTCGGTTGACTTCTTCTTCTTCGAGCTCTCCTCTTCCTTGCTTGATGAACCTTCATTGGCGTCGATCGACGTAGGATGCAGACACGGACATTCATGCACGCACACGTAGAAAAAAATAAAACTCTATCCAGCAAATCCTAGAACGAACTAGTAACAAGATAAAATCTAACAACTCCCCGGCAACGGCGCCAATTTGATCACTGTAAAATCTATAGATTAGTTATAGCAACAGTGGAAAATAGATTTATAAAGAACCCTAAGGTTATCGAATCCAGGGGAATTGTATAACGAAATTATCCTATGTACTAACTATGATCCTAAGATTCATCGTTTGAGGAAACAGAAAATCAGGGTTTTGATTTGGAAAATAAAGATGACAATACTGAAAATTAAAGAGGTTTTGAAATCAAATTTAAAGGAACACAGATTCTAGGGAAGAAATCTTATTATGGATAACATGTAAGAACCAATTAATTTAACAGGTGGAATACTACAATCATGATATATTTCCTTGGTTGGGCAAATATAACCTAGATTACTAATTAGTGACTATCTCTGCTCGGTCTCAAGAACACCAAATTAGTCAATCTGATAAGCAAATCAGTTCAATTCCTATTGTCAAATACATCTCATTGGACAGTATAGTGTGTATCATGCATTCCTAATCCCACTATCAATATTCACCTTTCGGTCCTTCTATCAATAGCTAGACATCTAAATTAATCGTCATCTTTCGGTCCTTGAATTAATCTAGAATTATAAAATAAACACAGGAATCATGAACCTTAATTAATTAATCCTAACATGCATCCATAATAATATCAAACCCTATAACCCGCTAGGGTTTCTAGTCACTCATCGCAGATAGAAATCCAAAAGAAAACATATTAAATTACATAAAAGTAAATAACTTACTAGAAAATAAAAGAGTTTCATATTTCCCAACTCTCAAAACACTAAAAACTAAATTGCATAATGAAAATACGATCAGAGGTCTGAAAATTATGAAAGGGTTGCTGAAAAAGTCGAATTTACTAGTCTATTTATAGAGGTGGATGTGTATCCTATCAAATCTAGGGCTAAAGATATGATAAAATCCGAATTTGATCGAATTTGTCGATCGACGTGAAACGTCCACGTTGATCGATGTGGATTCCACGTCGATCGATGTGGTCCTGTCTCGCCCCTTCTGCGCGGTCTCACGGTTTTGACCATAACTTCCTCTCCCGGACTCCGATTGACCCGATTCTAGTTGCGTTGGAAAGCTAACTCGTAGCTCTATCCATTTACATGCGCCAACAGCCCGAATTCTTCGTGTGGAAGAACTCTTCACTGCTAATATTGCACTTCACTGCTTTCAGAACAGTTTTCCAGTGAATTTGGCCTTTAACCTGTAGAAACACACCAAAGCACGCATAATACCACCCAATATGGACTCATGCATAAAATATATATATAAAATCAATAAAACTACATAGAATAGTAGAAAATAATATAGATAAGTGAGTGAAATAATAAGCTTATCACCTTCTAAATCGGTTCCTAAGACACCTAATGAGCTCTACCTTAGTCGCAAACCAAGTTTGTGCAAGTTCAGAGTATGGGGTTGTCCGGCACACGTGCTGACAAAGGAACCTGATAAGTTAGAAAGCAGGTTCAAAGTAATGTTGTTTATAGGGTATCCCAGGCAAACGATAGGTGGTTACTTTTACTGTACTGAGAGTCAGAGAATCGTTGTTAGCACCAACGCTAGATTCTTGGAGGATGAGTATGTGAGAAACCACATGTTAAGGAGTGATATCGTTCTTCAAGAAATTGAAAATTAGAACGCGAATACAAGGGAAGGGGAATGTGCGAATGTGGGTGCACCTGTAAGAGGTTCAGCACCACAGGCGCGTTCTTCAGTGCAAGGTGCATAACCACAAGTTACTGCACCTAGTGCCTACACAGCACCGATGCCTCATCACAGTGGGAGAGTTATTTCCTAGCCGAAAAAGTATATGTTCGTGGGTGAGTCTTCAGACTTGAGCCCAGAAGACGGACATGAGGACTCTGATCTGCTAACTTACGAAGAGGCAGTGCATGATAAGGATGTTGAAAAATGGCGTGTTGCCATGGATTCTGAGATTGAATCCATAACTGCTATGGATGTATACCAGAAAGCTGAGCTGCCGGATGGCTTTAGAGCCATAGGGTGCAAATGGGTATACAAGAGAAAGAAAGGAGCAGATGGAGAAATTACGTCTTTTAAAGCCAGGCTAGTGGCAAAGGGTTATAGTCAGAAAGAGGGCATAGACTAAGATGATACCTTTTCACCCGTAGCCATGCTCAAGTCCATCCGGATACTTCTTGCCATAGCTGCTCATATGGACCTCGAGATTTGGCAAATGGATATTAAAACCGCTTTTCTAAGCGATTACCTTGAAGCAGGTCAGGACATCTATATGCGGCAACCCGAGGGTTACATATGCAAGAACGAAGAACATCTTGTCTGGAAGCTTAAGAAGACCTTGTACGGACTTAAGCAAACTTTGAGGTCGTGGAACTTGCGTTTCAATGATGTGATTAAATCCCATATATTTTCAAAGTTGGAGAATGATAGTTGTGTGTAACGACTTTGTGTCAGTGGGAGCGTGGTTTTCCTAGCACTATATGTGGACGACATACTCCTATTTGGAAACAACGAGGGAGTGATGTCGTAAATCAAGAGTTGGTTATCCAAACAGTTCCAAATGAAGGATTTGGGAGAGGCTGGGTACATCCTTGGGATTAAGTTCTTACGAGATCATAAGAGAAGGATGTTAAGCTTATCCCAAACATCTTATGTGGATACTGTGATAGCCCGGTTCAGCATGCAACTCGCCAAGAAAGGCTTGCTACCTTTCAGACATGGCGTTCATCTTTGTAAAGGGTAGTGTCCTGAGACACAGCGGGAGAAAGATGAGACGAGTCTTGTACCATACGCCTCTGTGGTGGGTAGCCTCATGTATGCAATGCTGTGTACCGGGCTAGATATTTGTTATGCCGTTGGCATGGTAGCAAGATATCAGTCTAACCCTGGACATGCACACTGGACTGCAGTAAAGCACATCATCAAGTATTTGAAGAGAATCAAGAATTACTGCCTAGTTTATCAAAGTGAGGATTTGCGCCCTGTGGGTTATACAGATTCGGATTTCCAAGGGGACCAGGACGAGAAGAAATCGACCTCAGGGTATGTGTTTACCTTGGGAGGTGGGGCTGTATCTTGGAGGAGCTCAAAGCAAAAATGCATTGCTGACTCCACCATGGAGGCAGAATATGTCGCCGCCTCCGAAGCTTCGAAAGAAGAGGTATGGCTCTGGAACTAACTTTTAGAGTTAGATGTGATTGCAAGCTTGCCAAAGAGCATCACAATCTATTGTGATAACTCTGGTGCAGTGGCAAACTCAAAGGAACCACAGACTCACAAGATGAGCAAACACATGGAGAGAAAGTACCATATCATACGAGAGATCGTATCAAGGGGCGATGTGCTGATCAAGAAGTTTAACACTAGAGACAACCTAGCTGATCCATTTACAAAGAGCTTGCCGCAGAAGGTTTACGAAAGACATATTCGTAAGTTGGGTCTGAGATGGATGCCGACCACTGACAGTGGTTAACGAGATAGCTAGGGTAGATAGACGCACTGTATACTCTGTAATAGCTATTGTAATGCTTTGAGTATAAGTGGGAGATTGTTGCGTTTTGTATACAGAAAGCATTTATTACAATGAGTATACAATTGACTTTTCTCCTATCCGTTAAACAAACTTACATGCACGTAACAATGGTATCCTCATGTCTCACCGATAGGGATGATCATACGGCGTGTTGTAGATCGCAGAAGACAGTATGATCACTTGACCTAGTGAGACATAAATATTATCACAGCCAAGACAACATTGAGGATACGTCTATCCGAATGGTTGCAGTATAGTCGAAAGAAGTAATTTGTCTTGGTTACTTGATATGCTGGTACGCAAGGGTGGCGTATTGATTGGACCACATTGAGACGTATTTGTCTGGCTGTCATCAGTGAATATAAGATCTCTTTCTTGATTGAGTCCAAACCTTAACGAAGGTTCGGGGGTATGCACGGGTTGACTGTTGCTTTGATTTGCCATGGTGGAGAGCCTAAGTAATGTGCTCGTATATCCGCATCTTGGGTAGCAGCAGTTCGTGTAGTACAGCCTGAGACTAGAGTTAGGCAACCATATCCGAGTAATTGGATGGGGACATTCCCTGAGGAGCTCAATAATGTTCATCGTGTCAAAGTCCTGCAGGCTGATTAAGTTCAGACATGAGTGATAAGGTTTGAGTGGTACTGCTCAGGAATATAAGATATTAATTAATTGTGGTAGCTTGTCAGAAGCTCGTATAAATTAATGAATGTCCGGTAACCTTAAATATGGGGATTCTCAGATAAATGCAGCCCATTCTCATAACGTGGTAATAAAGGAGTAGGTCAGTATTAATTATGTGGTGAAAAAGAATTAATATTAATTAATTAATTAATTGTGTCCTGGGTTGTGAACATGGGAATTAATTAATTCATAGGCCCACCTTATTATTTGCATTAGGTCCCAGGTCTGGCCCAATTAAATATGCTGAATTGAGCCAAGTAGCCAGTAGGGATAAAACTCTAGGCCTATAAATAAACAGATCTCTCTCAGTTTGTATCACACAACAAGACAACACAAATGGTAGAGAGAGAGCGGGGCGGCGACGCTGAGTGTAGAGGGAGGAGGATTTTGACTCTAGCCTACACAATTATAGATCCGTGGAATCCTCACCAGTAGCAGATCTGAACAGCATTGGCGTACAGATCTGAAGATCTGATCTGGAGAACAAGCCTTCTTCCCTTTTCTGTTTTTTTATTTCAATTAAATCAAAAATTAGTTTGGCTAATTTCATTTTCCGCAGATTTAATTGAACGCGTTGTTGAATTAAAGTTGGATATTCAAACGCGAAAGATCGGATTAGACTCTACGGAATAAAGATAATCCCTTAATCCACGCATTAAATTATAGGAGCATGCTAGGGTTTGGTGAATTGGTTATTTTATTCAACATCCATGATTGGTCCTGCTTAATCAGATTTGGTGATTCAGTTCACGGAAAATCCCTACACTTCTTGCCTTTCTATTTTGTTGAAATCAGCATCCGATAGAGCATCTGGATTTACAGCTGCTTCCTAAGCATCACAAAACCTGGTTTTACCTTTGGCGATCCGTGTTTTCTTGATTTCTTCCTTGGTGATGGGTCCAGATTCCTCTCTGGCCATGATCTTAGCATTCCGCTCTTCATATGCTGCTTTGACCTGCTCGAATTTGACATCCCTTTGATCTAAGAGCATATGTAGATGATCCTTTTCAAATTCATTTTGCGCTCTTGCCTTCTGCAGTGTTTTCGCCTATTTTCATTTTGTCCATGCCTCTCTCTCTCCGATAGTGAAATCCAATTTCCTCTTGGTTTCCTTGGAGACCTTTCGAACAGAAATCTCTTTTGTAGTTTCAGCAATATCAGGGTATTGTAAAAAAGTATCTACTGCCAGAACAATAAGCTAAACTGTTGTACCTTGAAAGCGATCATGCTTTCCTCTCTTTGTTATTTTCTCTTCAGCATTAGCTGGTTTCTTCTTCTTCTTCTGTTGTGGATTTCACAAAGTTTGCATCTTCTTTGCAACAACTTGCATGGGGGGCTTAGTGGGTTCCAGCTGAGTGATGTCCAGAAGGTTCTCATATTCTTGGAACAGGGCTTCCTGTTCGCCCTTCCTTCTTTCTTTTGCTACTTCCTCCTCAGTCAATGGGATTGTTGTCGGCAAGACGACATCTCCCTAGTAGGGTTCTTCCTCATCAAATACTGGTTCGTCGGGGTCGATATTACTCTTCCCTTTTAGAAGGAGTTGCTCCTTGATGTCAGTGGGTGGTGGTTGCTTTTTGGTTGGCGGTATGTAGTCAGTGGGCTGCAAATTCTCTCCACGGCAGCGCTTTCCTATGGGTATGATTCCTTCTAGGAACTGACTAATCTTCAATCCAAATCCCACATCTTGGGTGAATGTGTGATCCATCTTAATGTTCTTATTCTTGTGGACATGAGACAACCACTTGGTATATATGAATTTTGCCCAATTTCCATGAATTTCGTCATCAATCGCCATCATTACGACAAACTGTTTAGCACTCAATTCTAAAAAAAGCCAACTTCTCCTACAAACATTCTTATGACGATCTGCATGAGGCTCTTCATGGGTTCATCGCGAGACCTTAGTGGTGCGGCCACCTTCCATGGCTCGTTGTATGCAGGTAACTTCCACAGGCGTATCTTCGCTCCATCTCGGCATCATCTGTTACTTTATAGGTAGCAACCTCATCTCCATCTGCTCGCAGCCCATACCTCCTTCCCAGTACTTCATGACTTACCACAATTTTCGTCCCCAAAATGCTCGTTGTGAAGAATTTTTCACTTTTATCAGCAACGGCTTAGGCGAAGAATTCTGCAACTATGTGAGGCCTGAATTTGAAAGGTTCAACAAAAAAACACCTCAGAAGACCTTCGTGGTAGAGTTTGCCGATAAGTACGTCAAAAAAGTGTTTTCTGGATAGAGCTCGTAGAGTATCTTGTCCTTCTTCACTTGAGTCGCCCTCTTCTGTTCAACGGTAAGTTTGCTAGGTATCTTACCATGAGCAATAGATATCATGCGATAGTAAGAGATGGATTCATCTATATCTTCCTTCTTGACGATCCCTATGGACGTTGGTTGAAACTGTTCTAGTTTTTTGGGAATGACTGGTCTTCCGGATGCTCCGACAGGGGGACTGGAACAGTTGCACAATTCTGCCATTGATGAAGTTTCTAAAACTCAAAGGAGGTATAGAGTTGAAGAAATTCAAAATCAAAAATATACGAGGCAATATGGTTTAAAAGTCAATCCAACTTCCTTTAATCGATTGTAAGTAATCCTCCTCCTGTGAGCGGTTGGATTTTATTTTTGATCTGAATGGATCGACGGTTGAGCAGTTGGTGACGGTCCGCCTTACGTCCCAATATGATGGAAATTTGAGCGTGACAGACGTGGCTTCTGGTTATTCATCGCCGCCCTGAACTATAATCACATATTCCCAATCAATGGAGGCTCTGTTGCTACTCCTTCAATTAGATAATCCCATCTTTCGAGGGATTTGAAATCATTGGCTTCCTCTTTCATTGTTGGGCTCTTTTGTTCATGCAAAAATTACTTTGCTGATAGTTTCAAAGTCAACAATCTGTAGGCCCGTGCTGAGATCTTGGACTCAACATTCAATCAATTCCTGCTTATTCGAGTGCCTTAGATGCCATTACTTTACTGAGAGTTTGGACTCAGTAAGGAGCTTGTTCCCTGCGGGTATCTTGGTTTTCCTTAGACCTTTGATAGTTTGCTGAGAGTTCAAACACAGCATATCATATAGATTTGCAAGGTCTAGACTTCCCGTAGACTGTAGATATCTGCTGAGAGCTTGGACTCAACAATCTAACTCTTAAGTATGTTATACTTTCATACTTACTTATCTACAAGGATCTGCTTCAATGATCTTCAGGGCTAGAGCTTGGACTTAGCGGATAAATAAGACTCATAAATAATGTCATCTTTTTGTGTTCTTAAGTCTCTTTACTTATTCATTTACAAGTGTCTTCTTCAGTAGTCTTCGGGGTTCCACCGAGAGCTTGGACTCAGCGGATGAATAAGACTCATAAATCATGTCATCTTTTTGTGTTTTTGAGTCTCTTTACTAAGAGCTTGGACTCAGTAATCAATATACTTCTGCTAAGAGTTTGGACTTAGCAGGACATCTTGTCTCCTTAAGATATCTGTAATAATGCAGCTGAGAGCTTGGACTCAGCTATGAACTTCGAATCTGCTGATATCTTAGAATTACCATAGACAATCGAATTCTGTTGAGAGCTTGGACTCAGCAATCAATTTGTACTGTGCTATGAAAATAACAATCTATGGTAGTCTACTGAGATCTTAGACTCAGTAGCTTTCTTTCCGGTTTTGTCTTCTAAGTCGAATATAGCAAACAATTCACAAATTGCTGAGAGCTTGGACTCAGCAATCACCGGTTATCTACTAAAAGCTTGGATTCAATACAAAATAGTCAGACTCTTCCTTAGTTCATGAATCTTTTATGGTTTAAAGAGTCTTTACTGAGAGCTCGGACTTAGTAATTGTTGGGGTATTTACTGAAAGCCGGGACTCATCAGTCATCAAAGTGTTTTGCTTGATAATAATTTCACAATTAAATCATCAAGCACTCTGCTTCCGACTTATCTTTTTGGAGAGATACTTTTAAAATTCCTATCTTCTGATTTTCCTTTACATCTTCAATTTTCATCAAGGAAAATCACTAGTATTCTAGATAGGATTCTTTTTACACAAGGAGTGTAATGATCTGTCATTTTGTTTAGGTAGTTAATCTTTTGAGACAACATAGTATTGTCATTAAAATGAGCATCTTAGATTATTGAAATAACTGATTTACAAGTGTTACACTTCGCAAAGTAAAACTACAAGTTACAATGATCCGGTCTTTTCTTCAAACTGCTCCAACTAACGCCTTTGCTAGATCTGCTCCTTCTTGGTCTCTTCCCTGAGCTCATTGTTGCAAGTCACCACACTTGCACAACAATGTCTTGTTGGTTGAGAGATATCCAGCTTCAAGTTCATTTTCTACCTCCCTGAACTTGCGCTCTCTCCTGGACATCTCTTCGGCTTTAAGCCTTCTCATTCTCCTGTGGACAGCACACGGAAGAAAATCCGAATCTAACAGATCTCACCATCTGCTCGGATTGGCGCTCTTGTCCACATACTTCAAATCTTCTAGCTCCAAGTGTCACCAGCCGCACTCGCGAGCTTTTCTTTGCTCTTCAGATGCCAAATAGATGATTCGAGTTGCATATATTCCATCTGAAAGCCTTTCCTCCATCTCTTCTTCTTCTCCACGGATGACTTTTGAAACCCTAGAAGAAGAGATGGGAAGAAATTGAATAACTCTTTTGTGTGCACAACTTTGCACAGAGCAGAAGATCTACCCAATTCATGTGACTAAGGATTATCCATCCTCAGACCCACCTGGCACGCTTATATATCTCCAATGATATAATTGTCATGGCCTGACGGAATGGACATTTATCTCCTTTCGGTTCTAATATCAGAAAACTAATTATCAGCGGTGAACTGAGAATTGAATGAATCTTCTTAGATATGATCTCTGTGAAGATTAAGATTCTTCCTCTCAATTTGGAGACTTCCAAGTCACTATGCTCGAACCCATTTTGAAGGTATTTTTGTACGGAAGAAAAGGATTTCATCTTGATTTTCTTGAGCAACAGGATTTAATCGAAGGGAATGAAAGACATGAGATGAGTTTAGGTTTCAGAGGTTTGGATATAAATCTCCTAAGAAAGAGAACCTTCTCTTTAAATAGACACACCCATTCTTGTGATTTGTTTGATCTTTCTAATCCTCTGCCTTGGGAACCAACGGTTTCGGTATTTCCTTCCACGTGGCCATCTGAGATGCCATATTCTGAACTGAATCGTCTCGAGCCTTGTGCAAAAAATATTTGGTAATGATAACAAATATTGACCGTCACTCCATTAATTCACTCTATTAATGAGGTCTGTAACTGCTTCTTTGGTTGATATCCCTATTTTGATTCCCATTATTTGATCAATTTCACAACATTCATTCAGCAGTTATTGATTTAACGACTGTCTCCATATGCTGAGAGCTGGGACTCAGCATTCTTCTTATTTAGTCTGTGGAACCAATATTCTTCAGTAATTGACCGTCAAGATTGCTGAGAGCTAGAACTTAGCAATCGTGCTTAAGTTTTTAGTATTTCTGTGAAGAGCATGAGCTTGGACACACTCTTATTCTGCAACATCTCCAAAATATCCAAATAATTTCTGAAATCCAATAAAAACAAGAGTTCCAAATAACCTTAGAGAGTTCAAAAATTTCAAGAAATGCAAGAACAGAATGAGAGCTGGGACTCATTCTTCTGCAACCTCATCTAACTCTAATAGACCGAGCTTTAGACAAAGCTCTTTGAATTTGCCTTCTACTACAGATTTGGTGAATATGTCTGCTAGCTGATCTTCTGTCCAGATATAATCCATAGAGATATCCTTTTTCTCAACATGGTCTCGAATGAAGTGATGTCTGATATCAATGTGCTTCATCCTTGAGTGATGTACTGGATTCTTTATGATACACATTGCACTATTGTTGTCGCAGTATATAGGAACGCAACCGGTGTTGACTTCATAGTCTTGAAGTTGTTGTTTGATCCACAACACCTGTGTACAGCAACTTACAGCAGCCACATATTCAACTTCTGTTGTGGATGTTGCCACAGAGTGTTGCTTTTTACTGAACCAGCTTATGACCAAGGAATTAGCATGTCCCACTTGTACTTTTTTGATCAATTCGACATCCTCTGAAGTCCGAGTCTGAATATCCAACGAGTGTGAGATCATCTGCTCTAGGATAGTGTTAGGAATATTGTTAGAAATATCACAACCCCTTGATCTAAATTGTATGATTGTTGTTTTTAGTTTTGGTGCATCAAAGCTCAGTAGATCTAGTTTCTAGCAACTTAGTATCGAGTCATATTGTAAAAGTCCTATATAGGATACATCTACTCAAGTTGTAATAGAACTAGAAGGAAAGAATCAAAGATTGCTGAAAGAGTCAGCAAATCTGAAGATTGTTGGAGACGCCAGTAAAGGCGAGCAAACACGAAGGAATGCTGGAAGCGCCTAACAAGAATGATGAAGGAAAGAAGCAAGTATACGGACGGATCATAGCAAGACTACTGAAAGATCCGCAGAGCATTAATAGCCAGCAGACACTCAACAGCAATCAAGACAATACAAAGTCGCAAATCAGAACCATCTAAATCACAAAGAAACCCGACGAATCAGAGAGGAGAATAATCAACAGACACAAAGGAGGTTTCTAGATTCAAAATAAAAGATTTGTTCTGACAAAGACAACTACAAATAGGAGCTACGCCAATCAGAGACGAAGGAGACTTGAAGAGTCACTGTGCGTTAAAGAAAAAGGAAGAACAAAGATTGGCGAGCAATCCCTTTTAGTCTAACGGATAAGATTCAAACAAGACATTTGAATCTTCACCTATAAATAGGTGTCGTCTAAAAATTATTCAACGGTTCATGAAATTCTATCTTGGAGAGATCGTTCTCCTTCAAGCTGGTGGCTTTGACGAATCAGTCTTCTTTGGGCATCTTGGAGAGAATTTTTGCATTCATATCAGCAACTTCATATGTTCTCCCAAAGTTCTTTAGCTCGCAAATAATAGCATTAAATCTAGCTTCCATTGATTTAACATTTTCACCATGAAGCATTTGAAAAGATTCATACTTATCTGCACAGTTCTGAAGCTTGTTTCGCGAGTTGTTTCTTAACTGAGTGTGCCAATAAATTCCAACATCTTTTTGGCGTTGTTGTGCTCGAGAGCTTCAACAACCAGTGGCTCTAGTAAGGATTGTAAGATGAGCTCCATGGCCACTGAATCCAGCTGAAAACAAATTATGTCGGCGTTCGTCCACTCTGCATAAGTCTTCTCCACTATCTCCTGACCTTCTGCTCCTCCGAGCTGAGTATTTACTTTGGTGATCTTCAACGGTCGGGTAGATAGAACCTCTTCCATCTCTGGGTGGACATTCTTCAGCATAATCAACAAACATTTTTTCTATATCTCAAAGTTTTCTGATGAATACTTTAGAAGCTTCGTGATCTGAGCCATCTCTGCGTACCTAAGCTTAAAAACACACAAACAGAACCAAGTGCTAAAAAACAGAGATCTGGTCCTAAGTGACTCAACACAACCTTAGTCTGTAGGAACCTTAACGCGTGATACCACTTATTTGTCCTGAAATCAGAGTGCAAAATTGTGCAGCGGAAGGTATAAGATATGTAGTGGAAGTAAGTATGACAGTTGCACTTGTTTAACTAAAACAGAGTACAGTCAGTTTTGTGTGTTTGAAAGAGTTAAGCTTAGTTTTGTCCTAGTTAAGTCAGTTTCACACAGTATATAATCTTCAATACTTAGAAGTATTGAAGGTTTCAAAGTCAGTTTGTGAAACAATAAAAACAGAGTAGTAAGTAAAAAAAGTTGTAGAAGAGCACACAGGACTTATAGTGGTTCAGATCTCACTACAAGAAAAATAGCGAACAACAACACTGAAAAGATAACACTTTTCGTTGAAAAGTGTTGTCGTAGACCTAAAAAGTGTTGTTAAAAATAAAAGTGTTGTCTTTTAGCATAAAAATACGCTAAAAGACAACACTTTTACTGTAGCGTTGTTATATACATGTTGTCTGATTATCGAAAAAACAACGCTTACATTTTTATGTTGTTATTTATGTGTTGTAATTTTATTATTATTATTATTTTTATATTTTAATTGTTTTTAATTATTTTTACATTTAATTAATTAATAGAAAGTTTTTATATTGAAATCCCCTTCCAGCCGTAACCTCCCCAGCCCTCCCACCCTTCGCAAATCACCACCTTCACCAGCCACGCCTGCGCCACCCTCGTGGCTGTGCCACCGCGCCCCTTCCGAACAAAACCCCCTGCACCACCGTCCGTGACTGTCGGCACTACAAAACCGCCAAGCCTCGCGGCGTATGTGCAACCCTCGCCGTTGCAGGATCACCACTCCACCGCCGCGTCTTCGCCGCCGCCTCACCTATGCCACCACGGCGTGCACCACCGTCGGTTGTCTCCACAACCACCATTAGCGGGTTCTTTAAACACGAGGTCAGAATGACACATGTTTCTTTATTCCTTGGCATTTGTACGTTGGGAGATATAGAGAGAGAAGGGGAAGTTGTAAGGGATGTTTGAAATGGTGATACTTGAAAAAGAGACCTTTGAGTGGGAAATGAGAATAGTAGCAGTAGATGTTCAAATATGCAATCTTTTCTAGTTTTCTCTAGTCTTGTTCATGGATTGTTTGATGGGTTTCATTTAGATGTTATGAACTATGCAAGATCTGTTATTTGTTGTTGTGGGGAAGTCAAAAAATTAAAAGAAAAAGTTGTGAGAACCGAATTTACGGAAAAGAAAAGGTGAACTGGGAATCTTTATTTTTTTGGGTATAGTTGGCAGCAACGACTGCAAAAAAGTATAAAAATGATATCTTCAGGTACAAATTTAGTGATGGATTTGGTCTGAGTATTATGTTCATAGTGTTTGTGTGCATGAGGCTAATTTGTGCTCGGATACAATTGAGTGCATCTCGCAGGTCTCTTGCCAGGGCAAATAAATCTTATCTTGGCAATGTAAGCATTGTTTTCCACCACTTCACTATGCATAATTTGCTCCATTTTTCCTTATTTTGTTGCAAATTTAATGTTGCCATATTTTGCGAAATCTTGAATTCAGCTATGTATCTTGTTTGATGTTTACTTCTTGCAATTTGAATTAGGCAGCGTAGAATGTCTTCAGAAAGATCTTTCATGTTGTTCTAGGTACTTATTAAGGTTAATAAGTGTTTCGATTTTCAAATTGTGCTTTTATAATTTTCTGCAGAAGTAGTTTTTCTGAAGGTCTGGTCAGGTCAGGTCTGGGGAATGCCATTTCTTCATTTTTGGATACAACAATGTGTTATGGTCCCATGTTTGGTATATGCTCGTCGAATTTAGTCTTATCATTTGCTCCATTTTTCCTGAACTAGAAATTTTTGTTTTTGCTATCCTTGATAACCAAGTGTATTATATTCAGATAATTATGGCCTCTCAAAAACTGCAAGTATGCATTAGATTGTAGAGATTCTTATTTTCATCTGTAAATTATTTCATTGCATAGCAAGAAAACTTTCTGATGGCGATTTCTAACAATCTATTTGTTCTTTATCCAGGTGGGCAAACGAGTATGAGGTAACTAGTTTTGGTTACCTATTTCTGCTAGTTTACCTTGTCTAATCTTGCTCTGTGAGCCTAATGATTTGTCCTCCCTCTCTCGTGCTCCTTTGTGCACTGCAGTCTAGTTTTTCATTTTCCATCTAGAAATTTTTAGTTGACTGAAAGAAATATCATGTTTATGGAGCTTATTTCCCCTTTTTTAATGTTAAATTTATGTATTTGTTTATATTCTATTGCTGGTAATTATGTTTTTCCATATGGATTATTTGCAGAACATCACTTTTCTGGAGCAGTAGTCTGTTCGCAGCAAGGAATTTAAGGCATCGGTGAAAATGATAATTCGACGGGGTTATTTTTATTCCTTTTTTTATAATTATTCATAAATTTGTGTTGTGTTCATATATATTTTTCAGGCAATTCTAAAAGACTCTTTTCTCTGATCTTGATGAACTGTCTGATAATGTGATGATTTTCTGGTAAGTGTATCACAATTTTTGTTCAAAGTCATGGACTTTGCTTCTCTTAGCATTTGAAAATGATATTTCCTTGTAATGATTGGGCTCCTTTGCTTATCTCATATTTTATCACATTCTTAGCACTTAATTTTCCATTGTGACTCTTTATTTTTATCTTTGTTGCGGCCTGATCTAATTTATAAGAACACAACACACACACACAAAAACCATTTTCATATTTATGAGTAGCTCTTTCAGTTTTTGCATAATCGAAAATTAACCAAATTAGGCCTACCAAATGATGCATCTGTGGTTCCTGGAATATGAGTCACCATCCTATAGTGTAGCAAAAGGAAAATATATTTTAGCATGTACATGCAGTACTTCTATTATGAATGAGTAGAGTCTTTTTATTAACAACCTACACATACATATATACCACTGAAGGTGTTCCCTGAGATATGGGTCGCTTAGACCCGGGACATCAGGGTCGGTTATTATCTTTCTTATTATCATTGTTGTCACTAAAAAGTAAAACCTTACCAACATTACACAATATAATAATAGAAGTAATTATTTGGTTATCAAATATATGTATTTTTCTATTATTTTGGTTATTAGCCTATAGGCTTTTCTAGATTTTTGTTGAATTGTTTAGTATATTGTGTTAATTGGAAATTGGCTTGAATCTGCTTCTCCTATATGATTATATTGCACGATCTTGTATTTAACAGTTCAACAATAGGAGCTACAGCATTATGGATATTGATGATGGTCGCATGGAATGGGCGGATACAGTACAAGATTACAAGACAGATCACTTTGTTTATTGAATTGTGATTTTGAGATACTTATTGATTTTGAATATGTGTTATTGAAGATGAGTTGTAGGATACTTTTTTACAGGATTAATATTGAGATGTTTTGATTTTTGGAATATTATTTTTGTATATTTGTTAGTTGAATATGATGATATGGATTTTGAATATTATGATTTTTGTATTTGATTATATATTAATTATTGAATATATATATATTAATTACATCAGCTTACGACAACAGTTTCAAACCGTTGTCTTTTTTGCCATAAACAACAATTTAAAATTGTTGTTATTAAAAAGACAACAGTTTAACTATTGTCTTTTATACAAACGACAACGGTTTTACCCTATTATTTTATGCAAGAAAAGAAAATGATTTTAAATCGTTGTCTTTTCTATAATAGACAATAGTTTTCTAGAGAAGACAACGGTTATAAACTGTTGTCGTTTCTATAAAAGACAATGGTTTAAAACCGTTGTCTATGTTAAGAAAAGACAACACTTTATTTTCTAAAAGACAACGGTTTTCAACCGTTGTCTTTTCTACAAAAGACAACGGTTCAAAAATCGTTGTCTTTCAGCGCATACTTTTAACAACACCCCCTACAACAACACTACCGAATACCCTTTAACAACAGTTTTTAACTGTTGTTGTTCACTCTTTTTCTTGTAGTGTCTCAATATCCTATATCCACTCTTCAGACCCAAGGTCTCGATAATTCACTAAGTTAATGCAAGCCTCCTTACGATCTATACACAGTCCGTTGGCATCTCCGTCCTCCGGTCAGCTGTGGCACTCACCTAGGAACTCCTTGCAGACTCAGTCTTCAGGTTGAAGTGGGGACGCACCCCGCAGCCTCCTTCTCGCTGGTTGAATGTTTACGTTCTTCCCAGAATTCAGGTGGTTGGCATACGCCCATGAGAATCAGAATCCCAGACTAGGAAGCTGACTGCTATGAATATATCTCAGAAAGATATATTCACCTAGAAGAGCTTCAGCTTAAAGCTTCAGCCTCGTGCTAGGAGAAGTTAGCACGGTGGGTAACTTGAGTCGAAGACTCAAGTCTTGTGTTAGAAAACACGGAAAATTTGAGAATTTGGTAGAGAGACAACCTGAGAGATTGCCCTTTGTCATATGAAGACTTTCTGGTTTTCATAACCTTCTATGGTTGAGGGGCAGTCCTTTATATAGAGGAAGACCTATGGTAATTTGGATTTCTATCCGTTAGACTACTAAATCTAGACGTTGGACTCATTGATTATATTGTCCAATCATAGCTCATGCCTTGGGTCTCCTTCCTGCTCTGCTCTGCAGCGTCAGTGTACGTTACACTAACTTTATGTCAAACTTCTTTTCAGCCCGAGGAATCCCGGTTTGGATAACCTCGTACTGACTTGGGCATGTATGAATGCTTGAGTCTGACTGAGCTTCGATATCTTTTGAAAATCTCATTCTTTAAAGCTAGAGGCTCTAATACTGACTATTAAAAGTCAGTACAACTTAGCCCTCAAACTGACTTCCCAGGGTCAGTATGGTAAACCCTCATATTGACTATCCATAGTCATTATGGAAAACGCCTTCATACTGATTTCTCCTTATCAGTATGGAAATTCCTTGAAGTGACATCTCCTTAGTCAGTTCGGGAAAGCCCTCATACTGACTTCTCCTTGTCAGTATGGATGGACCTTAAACTGAGTGCTCCAACATAGTTTTGGGTCAAAGCTAGGCGTGATGATAGTCAGTTCTCAAGCATTCTCCTTTGCCGGGTCTTCAGCCTAAGTTCTATTACAACTCAATTCGATCCTATACAAGGATTACAATTTAGAACTCTAGAAATTGTAAAAATTGACTAAGATGGCTTACAACTTTTGATCCACCAAAACAACAAAAACTAAGGATTTCTCTAAGAAAGAATCGTAACAGATAGGTTTTGCATGGTCTTAGTTTTATTTCTGATTATTAATTTCATTTTCCGGCAAATACTTGACATAGATTGAAATTAAAGAATGGAACTTCAAAGAGCAGTCTGATTAGGTGGTCTGCTGTAAACGTCTTCGAAAGGAGCTTGAAGTAGATGCACCTAGAAAATTGGGGGAAACAACTGTATTGGTTTATCAAAAGGTTACAATGCATATTTGTTTCAATGTTTTGCATGTATGTTCTTACTTTAATCAATTATTGTTTTCAGATATGTCTATGAATAATGTCATCAATATCTTGGCACAAAATCAATTAACTGGTCTGGATTTCCTGGAATGGATGCAAAATTTGGATTATAACCTAGTTGCAGAGGAACATCAATTTGTTCTTAACACTCCGTGTCAAGCAGTTGGTCCCTAATCAGAGTCGTTGTTAAAGCAGCAGAAGACTAACTTAACAAATGCAGCGGAATGTTTAAGTTATCCTGCACTTAATCTTTTTCACAAATCTTTAGCTCAAGGTAGGTGTTACGTGTGTTTCAGATATACTCCAGAAACTTGAGGTTTATAGGTTTTAAATAAACAAGCAGAAACAATAAAACAGTAACAAGAAAACAAGGTTTATAGTGGTTCGATCCTTAAAGATCTACGTCCACTCCTTAGTCGAACACTAAGAATTTCACTAAGAAGATATGTTCAAGTACAAGGATTCGCGTATCTCTTGTAGCAGGTGGTGAGCTTTCAAGCCAGCCACTAAAAAGCTATTCTCCGTTACTTAGATCTTTCAGTCGGCAGCTACGGCTAAGTCAAGGGCGCACCTTCGTAAAACTTAACCTTGCTACAATGGAAGCTTTATAGTTCCTTCCAAACTCTCCTGGGGGGTTTTGGCAACAGCCCATCTTAGTCAATCTCTTTTCAGAGATGTGACTGTTAGATGCTTCCTAGGATGGATGCTATCCCAATGATTGTTCCTTGAATAGAGTCAAGGAATCTACACTTGAATGTAGTGTCAGATATTCAATGGTTGACACTTGCTGTTGAGAGCTTAAGATTCTCCATGTCTTTAATGTGCTCTCAACCGACTACTTTCTCACTTTTTGTTCGCTTGTAAAGTTTTCTCTTGTATGAGCAGTTGTTAGTTGTAGTCGTGGTGTGTGGAGTAGCTCTCTCTTGTTTGGACTTCTCTTTTATATCTGGAGATTCAAACTTTGAATCTCCAAACTCGTTAGACACAACGTCTCCTTTGTCCAAAAGAGCTACTTGTTTTTTCGTCCTTTCCGGCGTGGTACAGTGCCTTTTTACCTACTTCGGGAATGCTATTCGTCCTTGGTTGTACCTTTGTCAGGACGGTAGTATTAGCAAGTGTTTGCTGAATATCTCTTTGCTTAGCATTCTATCGGAGAATGCTGGGAGCACTCTGCTAGGTACTTCGACCTTTTGACTGCTGAATTCTTCTAGCATTCTACTTTGTATCCAATCTGCTGACTCCTCAGCAGTTGCGTATTCAACACTTGGGTCTTGAATCCTTATTGCTATTACTTCTAGCAGTCTTCTGAGTAAATAGTGAACGCTGACTCATTCAGCATTCTGCTATTTCTTCTCTTCCGATTGCTGACTAATTACTCCTAGCAGTCTTTTCTTCTCAGCACTTTGACTTCTATCTCCTTAGCAGTCGTTTCTGTCTGCTGACTTCTCTAGCAATTGGCTTGACTGCTGAGAATGTTCCTAGCATCAAGAATTTTCGAAGTCTTCGTTTCAATTGTTGAATCCTTCAGCAATCTTCCACAAGTACTTCTAATCTATTACAACTCAAAATATTTCCTAAACAGGACATTACACAATAGTTGCTAGACTATCTAGAATTCAGCAATGATCGACTAAACTAACTAAGGCTTTGTTTCAACAAAACCTTTACAATTTGATCTACAAGGGAGATTTACAACATAAATCAAGGAATATTTTCCTAACAATTTCCACCTTTTTGGTGCGATCAAAGCTTACTATCAATTGCTGAATCTAAGAAGGAAAATTTTCTGAGTTAACAAGTAATTCTAGCAATCTATCTAGGAATATAACCAACTTAATTCTAGCAATGATTGGTTTAAATAAATTCCCCCTCAATAAATGCTGGGAAATATTCTTGATTAAAACACAAGTAAAATGCTTCATAGGAACATGCTAGAATTTAGCACCCAATCAAATCAGCAAGCATTTACCACCAATCACAAAACAAATAACTCAGCATCCACATGCAATTTCGTTGAATACACAAATATTGTATATCAACTAAGACACGCAAAAAAATTTAAAAGTGGACAATGAGTAATTGTCTAAATCTGATTCAGTTTCATTCATGATTTGAGAGTTTACAGTTACAATGAAACCGAAACAACAAAAAGATTACAAAAATCTTGCTAACATATTCAGTTTTCCTTAAGAGTCGGGAGCAGGCTTCTTGTCATATTCATCGAATTTACTTATAGCCATCTGCATGAACTTGTCGTATAGCGCTTTGTTTGCTTCTCGGTCAGCAATCTCCCTCACCAATTTTTAGCAAGTTTCTCATTTTCCATCTCAAATTTCCTCAACTTGAGTTCGACCTCCTTCTTCAATTCTTCTTCTGCTAGTCTTCTCTCTTCTTCTTTAGCAGCTATTTCATCTTCTTCTTGTTTCCTCTTCTCAGCTTCAGCAATTCTCTGTTCTTCCCCCTCTTTGATTGCAGCAAAAAAGGTAGAAGAAAAAGATTGAAAACTTTGCACAAGCTTCTGCTGAGAGTCAGCTACTTCTTCTTTCATCACGGCTATATTTGTCTTTACTCCAGAAACATCTCATTTAACCTCTGCTACTTCTCCTCGTACTTTAGACACTACACTTCGCACATCCTCCACTTCTCTCCTTACATCAGCAACCTCCATCGCCATTTTTTCATCAATGGCTATGGGAATTGTAGTGGATAGGGCATGTTGAAGTGCAGATTGAACAACAGCATGAACACAGGAGTGAAAGTCAGTTAAACTTACAGAGCTTACAGGCAGGGCATCCAAAGAAGAAGTTGCAAGCACCAATTCCCCGCCTATAATAGACTCAGCTTCTTCCATTTTGAATATCAACTTCGCCTTGGGCCATCATGTACATAGCTTCTTCGTGTATGCGCTCGACCTCCTCCATGTTCCAGACCTTCTCCATTGCCTTAGCAAGTTCAAATGCCTCTGTTGCTTCTATAAGTGCGGTCAAGTAGTGAGCCTCCTCTGCCATGCCCTCGGGTTCCTCAATCCTCCATGCCTCCTCCATGGCCTTAGCAATTTGGGCTGCCTTTTCTTCTGCGATTTCAGCCGCTCGTGTAGCTCTAGCCACTTCCAAGAAAAGTGCAAGCATTTCCGCCGCTATGTCATGATGTACGGTCAGCTCACGGCTCTGGTTCTTTACCAGCTCCTCTTGCTCTCTAGCAGCAGCCATCCTAGCCAACAACCTCTCCTTCTTCTGAGCTTCATACTTGGCCTGGCGCCGTCTATATTCGGCTGCAGCTCTGGCTTGGCGCTTAGACAGCTCAAAACGAGCATCAGAATGACCATCTGGAGCAAAGCTTGACTTCGGCAGAGATTGGGAAGTAGAGAACATCCGGTGAACGCGTATAGCTTGAAGTCTTGCCAGAACTTGCTTATCAGAGAATTTCTTGGTCCCGGGCACCTGATCGATCCAATCGTTTGCCCATTGTTCTTCCTTTCTCCAGAAGTTGAGGCCCTTCGTGGTGATTACCAGCATCCTTTCCTCAAAGCATAGTTGATGCATGATATAATCAAACATTTTCCACCGCCTAAACTCACTACTCAACACCTTTCCTTGGTCGTCTCATCTAATTCAACATAGAAAATATTGGCAATATCTCGCTCTATCTCAGCCAAAACAAATTCCTCAATCTCGGAAAACATAGAGAAGAGGTCTGAATTTACCTCTTCCTTAAGAAAGACTGGCGCACACCATTGCGCTACTCGCCTTGTCTTGAATCTGGGCCCTGGGAGTCCTTTGAAAGGAATTATGAGCGCTTCATTGGTGCTGGTAGGAATTTTTCTTAGGAATCTGGCATCATAAACGTCTTCAGATTCGCTATCGGAATCAAACTCGGAATAGCATGAGGCTAAGAAACCTTCATCAGGTTCATCTGCTTGCATCGCCTCAGCAGATGAGGGAATAGCAGTGCTAGGACCCTCCTCAACACTTGGTCCCTTTGCTCCTCCACTGCTGGCCCTCTTCTTAGCATTCTGAGAGATGCTGGCCATGTGCTCTACATTCTGTCCAGAACCCGAAGTTCCAAGAAATTCCTCAGGTGGAGCACTGATGTTAACGCCTTGCTCAGCAGCAAGCTCCCTGATGACAAGGCTTCCCTGGCCTTCAGGACGCGCAGGAGCATCGAATAGTCCTGCCTGCAACAATGTATTTAAATTTTTATCGGACAAGGCATCGTGCTCTGGAAAAGGAGTGGTGGTGGGAACCTTTACAACTTGTTTCCTTTTTTCGCTTAGCAGCCTCACGAGCTTCATGCTCTGCTGCTAACCTAGTGGCTTTCTGAGCTGCACGCTCTAGCAGCTGGGCAACTTCCTTTGCTGCTGGCTCGTCAGCAGCCTTCTTCGCTGCTAGCTCATCAGCAGTTGCCTTGACTTGTTCAAAATTTCAGTCCCTTGCGTCGAAAGTGATCTGCTCCATCACTCTCTTGATTGTATTTATTGAAACTGATTCTTATTGTACTCATCGAATTCTTATTGGATCATTCAAATTCAAATTTTATCGGATTGGATACTTATCAGATCATCGGATTGAATTTTTATCAGATCCTTGATGGATATAGATCCGATTCGTGCAGATACAAATTTGAGTTTAATAGATCAAATACAGATACAAATTTAAAATTTTATTAAAAAATCTAATATAAATTAGACGTTAAGGGATTAATACAATAACACGAAATACCAGCTCTAGCTGCATTTTAGTGGGTTGTCGGCAACAACCACATCCAAAACAGTGATCAACCATCATTACTCTGCATGATGTTGCACCCAACACCATGACCCCTTCCTGTAGTCCACGGGCGGATGGATCCAAAAACATTTACACATAAACTCACTACAAAACAACTAATTTTTATTATTTAAAACAATAACGCTTTTTTTAATAAAAAATATTATTTAAAATAGAGTTGTAAGAAAGGCGTGGGTGTTTTTATTATGAATAACGGAACTGAAAGAATAATGCGAACAATCAAGGCAAATTGGTGTATTTTGTAGATAATTGATGATGAATTCTTGACCCAATTAGATTAATTTTTGTATGATTTTTAAATCCCTTATTTTATTTTAGTTAATATGATGAGTATTATATTATTTCTTGTTCGTGGTACAGTGATAAAAACATTTTATATATATAATTAAAATTTCATGAGTTCGAACTTTCTTGGGGAGATTGTGTGTAACTTTAAATTAATATAAAAGAATTAGTGAAATAGTATCCCTATTTCCCAAATTTATGCATATATTTGTTTGTTTGTTATAAAGATTCTTGTAATATGAGGTTTTAATGAATCTTTCATTTAATATAGGTATTCACCGAATTCTTGTCCAATTCAGTTTTCAAGTCTTAATTTGTGTTCAAAATATTTCATTGAAAAATTTGTTAAAATTGAAGTCCATAACTCCTAATAATCAATCCAAATACATATATAGTTTTTAACAAGTTTGATTGTTAGCTTATTGCGATGAGAATGAAAGAATAATTATTAAATTAAATAAATTTTTTAGGCAAACACTTGTACATCCTCTGTCCCTAAATAATTGTTCTGTTTCTAAATGACACAAATACCAAAGCGAGTAGAAATAGAGGAAATTAATATTTTGTTAATGAGTATGTATTAACTTTCCATTTTAGGAAAGATGACAATTGTTTAGGACAGACGAAAAAGGAAAACAAGACAATTATTTCGTGACAGAGGGAGTATGAAATTTGTATGAAATGGACTTAATTTATTTATATATTTATTTTCTTCAAAGAAAAATGAAGGATACTCGGTGAAACTATTCATCAAACACCTGGTATGCACCCACCGATCCAAAATTATGAATGAATAAGTTGAAGTGGTGTGATTTCATGGATGTTAGAGTTTCGTGCATGTTGAAGTTTGTGCATGTTGGAGTTCGGATTTGTTGAAGTATTGTGAAGTTAGTTTGTGTCTGAGTGGTGAGAAGTTGAAACTGTATTTTTGGAGGTTACGTTTTTATAAGTAACCAGATAGATTGATGACACATGTTGAGATCTGGGGGTTATGTTTTTATAAGTCTGTTACAGTTGAGAGAGAAGTTAGTTAGTTCATCTTCTTCACTCGTTCAGTTTAGAGAGAGAGAGAGAGAGTTGTAGAGATCTTCTGGTTTTTATGTGTGTAATCTTGTAGCCAATTTCGTCCAGTAATAAAATCATAGTGCAACCCTCCGTGGATGTAGGCAATTGTCGAACCACGTATATCGGTATGTTCTTGTTTGTGTTTAATCATTTAGTCGCCAATTCGTAACAAAGTGGTGCCGTCTGTGGGAACGGGGCGACGGTGATCAAATTTTGGGATTGAGAAATTGTTATGCAGAGTTCGTGCGAGCAGCAACGAGGTTCTTTGAAGAAATTCTGCCCCCTGTGAGTATTTCTATTTTGTATGTGATTAATAAGACATTGAATAGTCTTATTCTTGGATTTTCTGCGAATCCTGTATTCTGGTTTGGGAAGTTTAGAACTGCTGCTCGTTTGACTTTGAATTGTGTGGAATTTGTGTGATTGGAACTCTCTGATTCAGTACAGTATTATTCTAAAAATTTCTGGGTTTTGCAAATTGTCTGTGAAGAAAGGGGTTTTATATGTGTGAGAAATTTATGGCTTCAAGTCGATTTGAAATTGATAAGTTTTTTGGGAAGAATGATTTCAAATTATGGAAAATAAAGATTCGAGCTATACTCACCAAAGAGGGACTGGTGGATGCCCTTCTGCCCGACTCTGACAAAGCCTTTGTTGGAGAGACAGCTGAGAAGAAGGCCAAGTTGATGGATAATGCCATGAGTACTCTACTCCTCAGTTTGGATGACAAGGTACTGCATGAGGTCTCCAAGGAGAAGACTGCTGCAGACATACAGAAGAAGTTACAGAAACTATACATGAATAAATCAATAGCAAACAGGATTTATATGAAGCAACAACTGTATGGTTTCAAGTTTAGTGATGAAAGAAACCTGCTAGATCAATTAGATGACTTCCACAAAGCTGTGGATGAGCTTGAAGGTATTGGGGTAGAGATCGATGATGAAGATAAGGCCATACACCTCCTAAATGCATTGCCAAAGTCCTACTCAAGTGTGAAGGATGCTATGGTGTATAGCAGATAAGAGGGAATATCATTAGAGGATGTACTATCAACTATCAAACAGAAAGAAATGGAGAAGTTCTCTATGGTTATTAGAAATGATCAGAGTGGAATGGGGTTGTAATCAAGAAAGGTCAGAAAAGTAGTTTTCCAAAGAAGAATCAGACTTTTAACAAAGGAGGAAATCAAGAGAGATTCAATCCAAACCAAGGAAAGGATTACAAACCTACATATGTTCAGAAGAAGCCTTATGGAGCTTCACAGCAACAAGAGGCTAGGGCTCCTGGTAACTTTCAGGAGTCTAGGGTGTGCCATTACTGTAAGAAACCGGGCCACCTAATTAGGGGATGTAGTGTGTTGAAGCAAAAGAATCTCTATCAACAAAGAGGGTCCAATCTTGTAAGTTCAACAGAAGATGTAACAGATGAGATTCTCAATATAATGGAGACTGTTGGAGATGATTCCTGGATCTTTGATTCAGGATGTTCCTTCCACATGTGTCAAAGGAAGGAATGGTTTGTGGATCTAAATTTGAAGGATATGGGCACTGTGATCCTTGGTAACAATCATATTTGCAAGATTGAAGGTATTGGATCAGTCAAAATCCAAAATCATAAGGGAGAAGTCAAAACTCTAACAGATGTGAGGTTCATCCCTCAAATTCAGAGGAATCTTATATCCTTGGGTACACTTGAAGGAAGGGGTTTCAAGTTTGTTGGAGATGGAGGCACCATTGCATAAGGTATTGAGGTGCTGAAAGGAAAGAGATTAAACAGCATATACTACCTGTTTGCAGAGACAATATGTGGAGAATCTAGTGTTGTCAAGGGTGTGGATATCAAGCTTTGGCACCTGAGGACTGGACATATCAGCCAGAGGGGCTTGGTTGAACTAAAGAAGCAAGGGCTAATCACCTATGAGGCTGAACATGATCTTAGCAGCTGTGAGGAGTGCATATTAGCCAAAAAGCAAGAAGCTACCATTCAAACCAAGTCAAAGGAGAAGCAGCCAGCCTTTAGACTACATACATGCTGATTTGTGGGGGCAATCTAGGACAAAAACTCATGGTGGAGGAAGATACTTTCTGTCCGTCATTGATGATTACAGCAGGAGAGTGTGGGTTCACATTCTGAAAACAAAAGATGAAGCTGCTCAGAAGTTCAAGGAATGGACCTATCTGGTTGAAAATGAAAAGGAAAGGAAGATAAAATGCCTAAGAATTGATAATGACATGGAATTCCTGAGTGAAGAATTTGATTCCTTTTGCAGACAAAAGGGAATTAAGAGACATAAAACCATACCATACAACCCACAACAAAATGGAGTGGTTGAAAGAATGAATAGAACCCTTTTGGAAAGAATGAAGAGAGTTGTAGAGATCTTCTGGTTTTTCTGTGTGTAATCTTGTAGGCAATTTTGTCCAGCAATAAAATCATAGTGTAACCCTCCGTGGATGTAGGCAATTGTCGAACCACGTATATCGGAGTGTTCTTGTTTGTGTTTGATCATTTAGTCGCCAATTAGTAGCATAAGTCAAGGGATCGTTAATCAAGGTTCATCTAGAACAAACTCCGGGGAGGCGGCGGTAGGGTTTTTCCGTGAATCGAATCACCAAAACCAAACTGAACCGGATCGATTTATGGATATTGCACATAATTCAAATTCACAAAAACCTAGCATGCTACTATGAATTTAATGCATATTTGTGGATTAAGAGATTACCGTAATTCCGTCGTCTCTGTACCGATCTTTTACGTTTGAATTCCAAACTCCAATTCAACCACGCAATTGGATTTGTCTGCGGAAACAAAAATTAGAATACTAATTTCTAGAATAAAAATCGAAAGAACAAAGAGGAGAAGGAAATCTATTGTTCTCCAGATTAGATCTTCAGATCTGTATCCCGGTGCTGATCAGATCTACTACTAGTGAGGACTCCGTAGATCTGTGGCTTGAGCAGGACCAGAATCGAAATTCTCCTCCTCTGACAATGAAGTCGGCGCCTCTCTCTCTCTCTGCCTATGGTTTTGACTGATTTGAATAATCACAAAAAAGTGGCTAGGGTTTCCACAGAGAGTGGTCAATTTATAGACCCAGGGTTTTATCCCTAATGGGCTACTGGGCTCAATT